>JANITX010000211.1:15179135-15201382 GCA_027564395.1 Erythroxylum ulei
TATTTGAGAAATTTAAGTTTGAAAGTTAGAAATGTGTGAGTAAGTTGGCTCAATATGAATGTAATTTAGGCATTGGAAATTGAAAAAGAAAATAACTAGATTGGAAAATTTGAGTTTGAAAATTGAAACTTGTAATTGTTTGTATATATTTATATTTAACAAGATATTAATAAAATTGAAATGAATTAGTTAAATGTTTAACAATTTAATCTTAAACATCAACAAAGTATTTCTCTAATGTCTTAATAAGTATTTAAAGTTAAACTTTGTTTTGTAAATTGGAAAAGGGAAGTTAACTATTCAAGTTGATAACTATTAAGTTGAAGTTAACATATTTATTATTATTATTATTATTGTTATTGTTATTGTTATTATTGTTATTGTTGTTGTTCCTATTATTATTATTATATGTTCTTTGTTTTTTATTAGAGTTATAAACTTAATTTTTGTAGAATTTAATATCTAAAATATAAATTCCTATAAGAATATTCAACAAAATAATAAGATATATAATATTCCTACCCTTATAATTTTTTTAAAGTCATGTCTTTATAAGTCATTTTACACGTAAACAGTTAATGATAAATAGCTAATTTTATCAAACATCAAATGACAAACAACTAATGTAATCAGCTGGGCAAATTTTCTAATAGAATCAACTCATTGCCAAACAGGGCCATTATTTTCACTGTTTTACATATATTAAAAAAGAGACGAGAAGTTTTAGGTGAATTGGGGTGTCACCTTAATCCGAAGGTGAAATGGATACATATATATTTTAACTACAAAGAAGATTTCAATTTTACCAAGTGGGCCAAACAATTCAAAATTGCCAACACGATGACATAAATAAAAAGCTGACAGTTAAGGCTAGCTCTAGCGTATAATCGGAGTGAACTTAATCTTCAGTTTGAATGACTTGTACATAAGAACAATTGCAATTTTGTCTAAAATAAGATATGTATAATGTCTAGTCAGAATCAAGCTGGACCATTAAAGAAGCAATCAATACCGACCTTTTCTGCACCTTCTTTTTGGCCTCTCTTCCATTGGTGAAAGGTTGGCTACAAACTAGAATAAGTTTTGGCTTGCAAAGATTCAACTTGTCATTTTAATGCTATGGCCTATGGCAGGTAGCATATGTTCCAACCCTATCTCATTTTAATGCTTGCAAAGATTCAACTTGTCCTTTTAATGCTATGGCCTATCGCAGGTAGCATATGTTCCATCCCTATCTCACTTTAGGTACGTACTATTTTTTGTTGCGACCATAAAATCACATGTTTAACTTGCAGAAACAATCTTTTTATAAATATAGAAAGGGAATATTGCGTATAATGTGACTCTTTTTAAACTGCGGCAAAACATGAAGCCTTCTGTATTTGGCACACTAAGTTTTTGACTTTTTTTAATCTCTTTCTGATGAGGGGAAAAGTGTGGTATCTATCTACAAATTAAGCTTTACACTTTCTGTATGTAATATATCTGAATTTCAGTTTGACATTCCTAATGAGAAAGACTACAAGTGGTTCATTAGCGAAAAAAAGTCTTAAACCTTGTATTATACTAAACTTCAATTTTGAAATATAGCAAACAATAATAGCACTAATGCAAAAGGTAGACATTCAATTAGATACAACACTTAAAAAGTGGGATTATATTTTACAATGACATTAGTGACTAAATCCAGTTTGAAATGATACTTGGAAGTCACGTTTTTTATGGCTCAAAATGCTAATTTCTTTTTCACGTAGCTCGAACCTGAGCTTACTGTATATCAAGTACCAATTAATGTAAACCTACTTAGTTTTCACTATATGATCGTTGATTGATGTTGAATGTTCAGTACTAGCTTAAAACCTAAAAGTTGCCAGTATTAGAAATGAGCAAAATATGTTGACTCGTCCTATAGCTAGCATTATTTATCTGTAGATTTAAACTCGCCCCAATTAGAACATTCCCTAATAAAAGTGATGAACAAAGCAATGAAAAAAGGAAGAAAAAATTGCATATGATGAATAATAGATTCTTGAGGAGAAAAGAAGAAGAAGAAGAAGAAGAATGTACATCGAGAAAAAAGAGTTACGCTTCCTTCCACGATGTATTCTCCCCTTCTCCTTTTTCTTTCGAACCATATTCTTATTCACAAACTCCTTTTCATAATATTTTTAGATAAAATATGTTTTTTATATTTCAATAATGGAATATTAGGATTTATGTAAATTAAGTCCAATTCATTTATATCTTTGAAAAATGTTCATTTTGATATACTGACTAATTATATTGTTTTACATCATAGACCGGTTTACAATATAGTAAGTAATACTACTTTCAATATTTTCCAGCATCAATTTTAACTCGTTAAGCATATTTAATGCATCATTTACATGGGTAAGATGCCTAACAAAGTTGGATTAAGACCATACTTATGATGAGATATGGCTATGAATGTCTTGCACTATAAAAGCATAACATATGTAAGGTGATCATTCAAATTAAAGCGATGTCACACACTTTTTCTTCTAAGATGCCTTGCAAATTTGGATTAAGACCATACTTATAAGACAACATGCGATAACGAACTATATTACTATGCGATGGATGTCCTGGAGAAAAGGACAAGGGCCTAATGATTTTATTTTTGTTATAGTTGGCCTGAATCTGACAGAACTCTCTAATTTCTTGTCGTTGTTAGGTGAAACTCTAACTTTCGCAGATTCCAGAGATGGGTAATGTGTGAGCATCATGTCCACCAAGCCCGGGCGAGGCAAGTGAGCTGAACCTGAAGGGACCACTTAAGGCTTCGATCCACTTTCTCCCATTAAAAGAAGAGTGGGACTTCGGCCAACAGAGGTTGTCACATATGCAGCAATCGCAGTCGTGAACAGATAAGATGATTTTGCCTAAAAAGCTCTTCACGTGGCTCTCGGGCCTACCACTTTTAGACTTTCCATATGTTTGGAATCGAGTCTAGATCTTCGGTTTAATATTATAGTGTCTTATTCTGTCCAATAAATTTCAGCCGTTTATTTATGTAGGTCCCGTAAAATAAATAGCTGAGATTTTATGAGACAGAATAAGACAGAGTAAAACTGAATAGAGGATGTAACCCCTTGGAATCTCACTCACTCGCACAGTAACCTCCTCCAATTCAGACGTGGAATCCCGTTTTTGGTTGCAAAATATACGAAGGAAACTGTATCAAGGGAAATTTTTTAGATGACCGAAATATAAAACTTTAAATGTAATCAAGCTTAAAGACAATAGTAGAAAGATAAATCTTAAGCTGTTATGTTTTCACGAATGGTATCTGTAAAGAAACTGATTAAACATTAGTAACCAATACATATGGTTGAATTATTTTGGTGTATGGTCAAATAGGCCCGCATGAAGCTATTCCTTACATTTACCAATCGAATGTGTACTGCAAAACACTTGAAAATAGACATTACGAAAACTAATATGACAAATATCAGAAACTATACCAGCTTCCCCTCAGTCCGTATGTTTTGAGATTAATGGTTTTTGCAATGAGTGAGACACGAATACAGCAGGAGCATTGTCCCCCATAAGACAACGGTAGGTAGAACCTCCACTTCACGTACACCGACTGTATATATGTACTTCTCTGTTTTATTTCTTATCTTGCTGCCAACCCATTCCCATACTTCTGTTTTTCTCACCAGAAATTATTGACTGGGTTAATGCAAATACCTACGAAAGGATTGCAAACTCTATCTCCTTTCTTTCAATCTCTTCCAATATAATTTCATGATGACATCGGAATACGAGAAGAAATCGGCACGTGAGATTAGGTGTTACGGGATGGGAAGCCAAACTCCTTTCCACGATCATTCTTCCTGTTAAAGGTCCTTTCTCTTCTTCTTTTAATCTTCTCTACGGTATGTTCTTTCTCTGTGTTTTCTGTAACTGAGTTTCGATCTTCTTCCAGCTCTTGTTTCTCTCTGGAGTATTTTTTCATATGTAAACCCTTCAGATTCAGCTTTGTGTTCTCAAATTGGAGTTTTGGGGTTGCCTTTTTCAAGACAGAGTATCAACAGTACTCATCTGCACTTTTAAGGTGCTTGTTCATTAATTTCATCCAGTCTTTTCCACATATGCCGTTTCCCGTGGTTTGCTGATTTCGTACTTCGCATATAGTACTTACTAGATTTGTCTTACAGTAGTTTCTTTCTCAGTCTCTATATCTTAAAGCTTATTAATCCCAGAGGTTGGCTTTGTTTTCATCTATTTTAGACGACCATTTGATCGATTAGTTTTCAATTTCTGCTCAACATGAGCTGCATGTTCAATTTTCCTTGTAGAAGAGTTTTTCCGCCTTTGTTTTTTCTTAGAAAGGGAAAAGTTCTCCTTTTGTTAAAAATTGGACTTGCTTATGAAATGCATCTTATCTAAATTTCTGAGTTTACTTATAAATATGTTGATGCAATTTATAAATAGAGCAACTAATGTGCCAATAGTTCACAGAAACTGGAAAGTTTGCTCTGGCATGTTGTTCATTGTCATCGCTCACTCTCACGGGGCAGTAAAAGGAACTTTCCAATTGTGTGGACAGCCTTAATTCAGCGAACTACCCAGGCAGGTCCCTTTTGGTCCTCATCGCGACACCAAAGTCCCCTCCTCTCATTTGCATATCATATCGGACCAAACTGCCCTAACAAATATGAGGTTGACGATCTTGGCAGCTACTAGACGGCAGCTGTCACTACGTACCCAACAGAACCGGATTCAAAAATGACCCTCTAACCCTTCCTAATCCTAACAATCGACGCCAAAAGTTGTTCTCCTTATCCCAATTAACTTTCCTGAGTTCCTTATAATGTCACCTACCATGTCCTCTACTCTGGTCCATACAACTGACCCACCATGTATTCTGATAACGACACATACGTAGATCTTTTTATGTCTGTATACTTTAGGCTATCAATCTCATATACATAAATATGATTATACTAATGCTTAAATGCTTAAGTTTCACATACACAAATTTCTAGGTTGATTGGTACCTGACTTATGTCGATGCAGTGATGGAACCGACCAACAAGCCACAGAAGCAATCGCCAGGCCTGCCCACTCTACCTAGAGACTCTCGTGGCTCACTTGAAGTGTTCAATCCCTCCACTTATTCCTCCCGACCCTCTGACACAGCATTTCGTAGCAGCCCCACTTGGAAAACCTGGGTCGAACCGAGTGTCGACCCTCAACCAGACCCGTCCAAGGCCTCTTCCAAGTCCGGTCGGAGTGAAGAATCTTACGTCACATCATGGATGGCTATCAAAGACCCTACTCCGGCCACCACCACTCAAGTTCAACCACCGGAGTCCCAAAGTGTCGGCAATGATGGAGACAGAAGTCCGAAGCTGGCCGGAGAAGCCGGCGTTGCGGCGAAAAGAGCAGCCGAATGGGGCTTAGTGCTAAAAACCGACGACGAAACGGGCAGACCACAAGGGGTTAAGGTTAGGACCTCAGGTGGGGATGAACCGAACATTAATACAAGGCCAGGTTCATCCTCAAGAAGAGACTCTAACAACTCTGTAAGGAGCTCCTATGATGTCTCGGACGATGCTGGAAAAGAAAGAGGAGGGATTCCAAGAGTATCTGAAGACATTAAAGACGCCCTATCATCGTTCCAACAAACATTCGTTGTGTGTGACGCTACGAAACCTGACTATCCTATACTGTATGCAAGTGCAGGGTTCGTTAAAATGACAGGATACACCTCGAAAGAGGTGATAGGCAGGAACTGGTAACGTCTATGTTAATCTCTGTTGTGTTTATTATTTAACGGTTAAACTGTCAAAGTGAGGAGTGAGTGACAGTTACATATCGGGTGGGTTGTAGTCGGTTTTTACAAGGTGCTGGCACGGACGCAGAAGATGTAGCCAAAATTAGAGAGGCCTTACAGGAGGGGAAGAGTTACTGTGGAAGATTGTTGAATTACAAGAAAGATGGCACTCCTTTTTGGAACCTTCTTACCATTTCACCCATCAAGGATGAAAATGGCCAAGCTCTCAAGTTTATTGGGTTAGTTCCATTCAACGTATATATTACTTTTCTGTTTTCCATTTACCTCTTAACTAATAATGAAAGTCATTTTCTAAAAATAACTCTTCTTTGCAAATTGAATTTGGGCCACATGGTTTCCGCCATTTGACATACAGTCACAAATGTTCTTTCAAGGACAAAATAGCACCTCATCTCCCTTCTAAAAACTTCGGGGAACACTGATAGCCATATATCAATGTCTTGCTAATAACAGTAACTACGAAAATTTATGCCCGATATTTATATAGGTAGAAGTAGTGAAGCATAATTGAGTTACTGTTGATTTGGATATAAGAACAGACTACAGGATTGGCGCGAAAAAGCCTTGTGATTGCTTATTCTGTAGCTGGAAGTGTGGTTAACAAGACCATGTCGGTGACTTTTACACTGTTAGTGTGACATAGCACATGATCTTGACCAGACCAAGATTGTACTGAAAACCTTCGCCCTTTTTGTTTTTTCCTTCCCGTTTTCTTATGAGCCCAACTGGGGTTACCGTCATTTGCGGAGAGATTCAATGCTCGACATGCACGAACTCTGGACCTCTAGATGCTTTGGATATAAGCTGAAAAGGAAAAGGGAAGAAAGTGGAAGGAAATTTTTTTGGATATGAATTATTGATTGGGGGAAATAGCAATGTGACACATTAGCTGTTGTCAGTGCATTCATGTATGAAAGTTTTTCTGTCTGATGACTTGGCAGAATGCTAGTGGAGGTTAGCAAGCACACTGAGGGGTCCAAAGATAAGATGGTGCGGCCCAATGGACTGCCTGAATCTTTGATCAGATATGATGGTATCTATCCTCTCTCTTTCCATAAATTCTTGGAATTTTCTTTTTCTTTTTTAGTTTCTGTTGTCCGAAGCTTAAAATGAGTAATAAAACTAACGGCATGTTTATTGCCAAAGCAGAAATTTATTTACTCTCAATTGCCAAGAGTCTGAAATGGAAGTTCTTCTAGTATTAACTTTTTGAGCTAGACATCAGGCTGAATTGCATGCTATGTTTTAATGACTCTCCTCGACATACTTTTAAGAGGACTCTTATCACTTAAACTGCAACAAGAATCTTATGCGAGAGAGAACAGAACCTTAACCAGAACAACAATGTTTTCTCTTAGATGTCGAGTTTTAACAAGTATTGCGGCTTTTATCAGTGCCACACTGCTTTGGAATTTATCATTTTGATGGGAAATGCAAATTTATGGATATTTGTTTTGCCTACATCAACTCAAACAATGGCAGCAAACGTGCAAGAGTTGAGAGACCAGTGGTACACTAAAAGTCACCATGAAGAACTGAGGAAGTTGATTTTACTTGAACCTAGAATGGATAGTAATGCTAAAATGATATAGATATGAAGATAAACTAGAACCCTTAATGTCAAACTAAGCTACACAACTATGTTTACTTCTACAGCTCGTCAAAAGGATGTGGCTACAAGTTCAGTGACCGAACTTGTTGAGGCAGTAAAAAGACCTCGAGCACATAGTGAATCAGCAAATCGTCCTTTAATGAGAAAATCCAAAGATTATGGAGAACAGGAAGGAATAGGAGCACCAGGAAGGAGAAAGTCAGAGGTCGCGCCTCCAAATAGACGAAACTCTCGAAGCTCAATGCAGCGGATCAGTGAGTTGCCAGAAAAGAAACAAAGAAAATCTGTCCGCCTTTCTTTTATGGGGTATGACTATTTCTTTCAGGGAATTTTTATGACAGGCTTGGCCAGTGCCACTTCCTTGACATATATAACATTTTCATGGTTCAGTCTGAGTAGAAAAAGTACTCAATCTGCTCCTGAGACTTTCCATGACAACGAAATGTCTTTTTTTGATGAAGAGAGTGAGGATGATAGCAGGCCTGATAGCCTTGATGACAAAGTGAGGAAAAAGGAAATGAGACAGGGTATTGATCTAGCTACCACACTTGAACGTATAGAGAAGAATTTTGTAATTACTGATCCAAGGCTACCCGATAATCCCATTGTAAGAATACTACTTTGTCATCAGATATTCTTCTACTAAATTGGAGTCTTGTTTTTTGACGTGTTTTACACTGGATAGAAAGAGGTTCCGTCATTTTTGATTGTTTGAACATTTCAGATATTTGCCTCTGATAGTTTCTTGGAGCTGACAGAGTACAGACGTGAAGAAATCTTGGGAAGAAATTGCAGGTATCCTCAAGTATTAATGTGATTGTGAACAAATTTGTCTTTGATGATCTGAATCTCCCTAACTCGTCAACATTTGTAGATTTGGCAAGTTTTGCACAGTACATAAATAGTGATTTTCAGATTCAAATAATTTTCATGCGTATGCATTATGTGCACTGAAATTGTTTTAAATCTACTGAGGAACACCTGCATCACTGTTTTTCTCATCGTTTTTCATTATATCTCATTTATGCATAACAAATTTTCTAATTGACACCCTTCTGCTCTGGGAATCCTGTTACTGCAGATTTCTGCAAGGACCTGAAACTGATCCGGCTACTGTCAGGAAAATAAGAGAGGCTATTGACAATCAGACAGATGTTACTGTGCAATTAATTAACTACACAAAGAGTGGTATGAATATGATTATTATTACTTCTCGTCGTCTTTCTCCAATTGAGTGAAAATATAACCTATCTATAGGACCATATCTGCATTTATATACATACTGCGGAAGATCTAATGATATGTTCAGAAAACGACACTTAAAATTTTTTGTCTTCCATTGATTTTCCTTCTATTCAGGCAAAAAGTTTTGGAATCTGTTTCATCTGCAGCCTATGCGTGATCAGAAGGTATATATGATGCCCACATAACTAGATCATGTAATTTGAATAGAGAGCCCCCTGAGCATCAATTGTGGTGAGTAGGAGAGAACAGAATGAAGAGACTTTCGTTTACAAAGTTCAGCTTTCTATGAACAGGGGGAAGTACAGTATTTTATTGGAGTACAACTAGATGGAAGTGAGCATGTTGAGCCGCGTACCCACAGCATTCCAGATAAAACTGCAAAAGAAAGTGAAAAAATGGTAAAGAAGTCATGCCATGAAAATGGATTCATTTTATGCATACGATTATGGTGTATGTGGTGTTAATTGGTAGTCTCAAGAGTCTATTTGCATTGATTATTTTGTTTGGTGGCCATCATCAGGTCAAACAAACTGCAGAAAACGTTGGTGAAGCAGTGCGAGAACTTCCCGATGCAAATATGGTAATTCTCATTGCAATTCCACATCTTTAAAGAAATTTTTTTGGGTGATAGATTGTTACAAAAATTACTTCATTGCAGAAACCAGAAGATTTGTGGGCAAATCATTCAAAGGTGGTTCATCCAAAGCCTCACAGGAAGGGTAGCCCCTCTTGGAAAGCAATTCAGAAGGTACTATTTCGCTGTATAAGAACAGGAAATCTGAATGATAAAATATTTGACAAGTTTAGTTGGCGGTGGAGAAATCTGATTGGGTGGACCTTTACGTGGGAATTGAACTTAGGTTAGACAGTTTCTCGTATAAGAACATTCCTGTGTGAAGTATAAATGTCCTTGGGCATATATAAATTCTAAAGTTTTTGTTTCTCAAGTGGACGTGAATGCAACAGTTTCAGTTTTAGATATATATTTGTTTTATTGACGAGCGACCATACTCCATCAGAAAGATAATAAGGATATGTGATGTGTGATTTGTATGCATTTTTTGTTTGCTGTTAAAATAACTTAGTTTGACATGTTCCTCCTAATTCTGAGCTATTGCAGATTATAGATAGTGGAGAGCAAATAGGTCTAAAACATTTTCGTCCGGTAAAACCATTGGGATCTGGTGACACGGGCAGGTTTGTCTTTCACAGTTACCCTGTAAACTGCTTAATCAAGAGTTGGTGATAGTCAGATGATTCTATAAAATTATCTTGAAGATATTTGAAGTTTGATTTAACTTGTGAATTGTAGTGTCAATTTGGTAGAACTGTGCGACACTGGTCTACATTTTGCTATGAAAGTCATGGATAAAGGAGTTATGCTCAACCGCAATAAGGTATTTGAAATTTAGTTGCAAACTTGAGTTGAGATAGATTTTCTCAAAGCATCACTTTTTAATAGTCGGTAAACTTACTCAAAGCATCACTTTTTAATAGTCGGTAAACTTACTTTATGCTCTCTTCTCTTGAATGAATCTTGAAGCTTCCTGTTACCCTTAAATTTGCATACTTTATGCATCTTGTAATCCTCTTAACTCAAACTTGTCTTCTCTGACACAGGTACATAGAGCTTGTGCAGAGAGAGAAATTCTTGATATGCTGGACCACCCTTTTCTTCCGGCATTATACGCTTCATTTCAGGTACTTTGATACAGAAGTACATAGTTTGTGCAATGCCAATATGAATTCTATATGCTTAGGAGGATGTCAGATTTCTTCTTTTCCAGACGAAAACCCATATTTGTCTTATAACCGATTACTGCCCTGGTGGAGAGCTCTTCCTGCTTTTGGACAGACAACCGTTGAAGGTGCTGAAGGAAGATGCCGTAAGGTGAATTGTTGAGATAGAACATTATAAGTGCATTGTTAGTAGGGAAATAAAAGCTCCCGTTCACAAGTGCTTTCTTGTTAAATTTAGGTTCTACGCTGCAGAGGTGGTTGTTGCATTGGAATACCTTCACTGTCAAGGTACGGACTGGATTGATTTTCTTTTCTATTGTTTGCTTGCCAAGTCTCTCATCTCTTTTTTCTTGTTTTCCTTAAAAGGGATCATTTACAGAGACTTGAAACCTGAGAATGTTTTACTCCAGAGCGATGGTCATGTGTCCTTGACAGATTTTGATCTCTCATGTTTGACATCGTGCAATCCACAGGTATCTGACTGACGCATCTTTCTTAATTCTGGTTTAGACGCTGAAAGTAATAATAACATCATGTTTTGCAGCTTTTGATTCCTAGCGTAAATGAAAAGAAAAAAAAGCACCGTAAACGTCAGGAGACTCCGATCTTTGTGGCTGAACCCATGAGAGCTTCAAATTCATTTGTTGGGACTGAAGAATACATAGCTCCAGTTAGTTCTCTCAACACCTTTCTAGTTTCTATTATCACAGCCTTCCATTTGGTTTCTTCAATCATAATGGAAGAAGAAATTCTTCAGCAAGTACACATACTATTATACCAATATGTATCATCTTATGTAACCCAGAAAAGCTAGAAATTCACGATCATCTGGCAAAACAAAATGTATGAAACATAAACATACACTACATAACCTTCTACGTCCTTTCTCCATTTTCCTTTGAATTTGATTTAGAAATCGTTTAATTCATAGTTTTCTTTTTCTATATGTTTATATGCTAGTCTCTTTTTTTTTTTGCCGATCTTTTCTTAGATTATATAGATTCTTATATTTTTTCTTTATTTTTCTCACTTTCCAAATTATTTCAGGAAATCATTTCTGGAGCTGGACATACTAGTGCAGTAGACTGGTGGGCTCTAGGTAATTATGATACTCTTGTAGTTAATAGGATTTGTATCTTAACAGTTATTGATTTTTCCATTTTCATAATTGAGTGAACTAAAATCAAAATTTCCAGGTATTCTTCTATACGAAATGCTTTATGGATATACACCCTTTAGAGGAAAAACAAGGCAGAAGACATTTGCCAATATACTTCACAAAGACCTTAAATTTCCATCCAGTAAGCAGGTAACACCATCTGTGCATGCTCTTGCATAAAAAATGTCATTTTAGTGTCTCAGCTTGATTAGAAAGTGTTTAAAGATCACAATAAAGGCCATCTAGAATGACTCCAATTTGTTGAATTAGCCTAGATACCTGTGATGGTTTTACTTAAAATTGCCAAGTACGTGCAGGTTAGTCTCAACGCAAAGCAGCTTATGTACCGATTGCTGCACAGAGATGCCAAAAGCAGGTTAGGTTCCAGGGAAGGAGCAAATGAAATTAAGAGCCATCCATTCTTCAAAGGTGTCAACTGGGCGCTAGTTCGCTGCATGGTAATATGTTAACGACCTATGGCTATAATGCAGAAATGTACATAGATAGCTTAGGACTGACATGTTTGCGAAAATGGCAGAATCCTCCTGACCTTGATACTCCCCTTTCTGGGTCTGAAGCAGAAAAGGAAGGCAAACTCGTGGACCCTAAACTGCAGGATCTACAGAGGAATGTGTTCTGAAATGGTAAAATTAACACGCCTTTTTTTTTAATCTTTTTTTACATTCAAAGTGTTCTTGAATTGTTTCTTCTCCTATGATTTAGTTTTTTAATTATGTTATGCCTTTTCAGGAAAAAGATGGAATAGGCAGCAATTTTCCTGTGAACGGTAATTTATTTGCAGTGCTTGTCATCTCTGGCTGTAAATGTAATAGTGTTTGCTTGCAGAATTTGAGATTTCTATGATAACGTTTGTTGGCTGTAATGTTCTGTAAATTAATTTATTTTAGTGGACAGTTGCTCCACTGAGCCTGTAGTTCATTCTTTGGAGAACTGAGAACATGGATCGTTACTGTCTTGTATCTCTCAGGAAAAAGTTTGACCAGTTTTCTCGTCTGAAACATCAACACTTGTGCTTCTTTTCGTGATTTCGGTGATTATAATTAATATAGACTGTGGACAGCGAAACAGATCTTTTATTCTATATATAGATCTTTTAAGATTGCAAACCAAATATTCACCATTACTAGAAGATAATCCTTCTTGTTGTTTCACGTAAATTTCTTCCTCTAAGTCATCATTCAAAAAAGTCATTTTTACATCTATTTAATACAATTCTATGTTAAAACGAGCTACCAATATCAAAATTATAACAAGTAAATCTTTTTCACACACAGGAGAAAATGTATTTGTATAATCGATACCTTTTTTTCAAATGAATCCTTTAGCAACAAGTTTTGCCTTGTATCTCTTAAGTTGCCTAATGAGTTTTTCTTTGTTTTAAATACCTATTTGTAGCCTATAAGTTTTGCTTAACAAGATCTTAAATATTGTTATTTTTCATAGAATTCATTTCTTCTTTCATGGCATCATATTATAAATTTGATTCTTTGCAACTCATGCTTGTGAAAAGGTTTTAGGATCATTTTCGGCTTTTATATTATAATCAGATTCTTAAAGATATACGATGTCGCTAGTAATAACTGATTTCTTTGTTTTAGTAGATCTTTTTACATCCTCTTTAGAGTTTGTTGCTCAATTGATTGTTGAATGCTTTCAGATAATTCTTGAATAACTAGATTTACTAAATTATTAGCAACTTATGAAATTTCTTGATTGTCATTTATGTTAACTGTAGGATGTTGAATTTCAATAGTTAGTTGTACAATGTCTATTTGAATCTAAGGAGTGTTGTAAATGACAATTACTTTATTGTTTGAGGTGGAAAATTGAGTATCCAAATGATTATTATCGGAAACTATATCTTAAAATTGATCCCTCCCACTAATCAAATTATTCTCAAGAAATTTCGCATTTCTTAATTCCATAATTCTAGTGTGATGTGATGAACAATAGAACTTATATCTTTTAGACCTTTTGGTATATTCAATGAAATGTCCACTTATGGTTCTTAGATCCAATTTTTTCTCTTTTAGATTATAAATTCTTATTTTAGACAAACATTCCCAAATGCATAAATGTTGCAAACTCAGTTTTTAATCTTTAAAGAACTCAAATGATGTCTTTGGAACAAACTTGGTTGGTATTTGGTTCAATATATATATTGTTGTCTTAAGAGCTTTAGTCCACAAGGCCTTTGGAAGTTTGGAGTTAGTCAACATGCTCCATACCATGTCCAATAATTTTCAGTTTCTTCTTTCTGTCACACCATTCTAGTCCAGGGATCTATGTATAGTGTATTGGGCTACTATCTCATTTTATTGAAGACACCTTGCAAATGAATCACGTGCTTCTCCACCTTTGATATATCTACCATAATATTCCCCACTTCTAGCAGACCTCACGATCTTAATTTACTTACCGCATTGTTTCTCTATTTTAGCTTTGAATATTTTGAAAGCATCCCATGTTTCATTCTTGTTATGAAGCAAGTAAATATACATATTGTGAGTAATCATCTATAAATGAGATGAAGTATTTTTGACCATATGAGTCTATATTTGGACTATAAATATCCATATGTATGACCTCTAATATGTTTGAACTTCTATTGGGACCTTTCTTTAATTTGTTGGTTTGCTTTCTCTTTATGCAATCCATATAAGTTTCAAAATCAGTAAAATCCAAAGTATTAAGCACTCTGTCATTCACCAATCTTTTAATCCTTTTTACGGAAATATGTCCTTATCTCCGATGCCACAATATAGAGGAGTTTCCATTGATAACACAACGTTTTATTTCAGCATAAACATGTGTTGCATTGTAACAGGAATTATCTTGTAAATTAAAATGGAAAAGACCATCAAATAATGTACTATTCCCAACAAATTCATATTTATAATTTAACTTTAAAAATCCAAAAGGTATAAGTCTTGAAATTGAAATCAATTTCCTAGAGAAATTGAGAATATAAAATGTCTTTTTTAATTTTAAAACAAAACCAGTACATTAAATTAAATTGCAATCCCCAACAACCTCCACACATGAACGCATCTAGTTTTTAGATAAGATATATTGCTCATTTCCCACTAGCTTCCTTAGGTTTTGCAACAACTCATTTGTAATATGGATTGTACAACTATGTGTCGTGACAAACTTGATTCAAAGTAAACTTGAAAGATTATGTTACCTTTCTTTTTAAGTCATCTTTTATATTTGACACAATCCTTCTTCATGTGCCCTTTTTTCTTGGAAAAGAAGCACTTGGATTTCTTCTTAATATCAGCTTGTGCAGCTTATAAGAGATTTTAATGGGTTTGGATGATGGTGGAAGGGTATTTAAAATGTAATGCACGAGGAAAGAATCAAACATCTCAACCTCAAGTTTCTTTAACTGAGCTACATCATCCCTTATCTGAGCTACATCATCCCTTATCTTCATGATGTGCTCAAGCACACCTTGAATACTGGTAAGTCTTGTAGATGATAACTTCATAAACAGGGTGCTTGCAAGTGTTTTGTCTAAAGTTTCAAATTGCATATCAATAGCATTCAATAGAGCATAGACATTGTCATGCTATTATACAAAACCACGAATGCTAGCATAAATTTTGGTTTCTATGAACATCACACTTAGGTGATTAGATAGCTCCCAACATTCACAAAGAGCAATGATAGCTGTAGTGTTGGTCTCAGTTACCTTAGGTGGTTCATCCTTCTGAATAGCATAATTAGAGTCCATCCACCCCAGATGAAAAATAATTCTCTTCTCGAAATCTTTTAGTTTTCATCCCTTAGTTCGTGAATTTCACAACTTATATTAGAAAAACTAATAGTTTGAATAGCTGCATAATTCAAACATATATGCTACTTATCAATAAATTGAGGTGAACAAACTATATATATATTGTACCAATGTAAACATATATTAAATGACATAAATCAAATGCTACAAAAATTACATGTGGGCTAAATTTTTAATTCAAACAAATTTATGTTAAACTTTAAGATAAAACTATCAAATTATATTCCAATTCCTAATACCTGTGGGAAAATTAGAAAAAAAATTGATATGTCATCCTAATTAATCATTCCATTATAATAAAAATTCTTGTGGGATAAAAATTATTATACTAAAATAATTAACTACAATTAAATGTCTCAACTCTTTATGTGATTAAGTACATAAATATATAATTTTATATAATTAGGATTGTTGTGGCTAAACCTTAATAATTAATCATCAAAACATTCTATTCAAAATTCTATCTACAATTCAAAATATAAACATAATAATTATGTCATAGTTTGATTCATGTTGAACTTTTGTACAAATATAATTTCAACGCATAATGAATAAGAATATAAGCTTCATTTCAGTTGACAAAGGCTCGCCATGCGCTTATGTGGGCGTAAGTTTGAGCCTCAACCACTGCATCAAATTTGATTTTAATAAACAAACAAAATGATGTCGTTTGGTGAAAAGGTCTTCTTCAACCTCCAGCCGGGTCAAAACAACCCAATTTGTGACCCGTCAGATACTAAACAAAACCATATCATAAAACACTACAAAACTAATATTTTAAATGTAGAAAGACTTCCAAAATACTTAATTGAAGATTTCTACCTTTAATCGAAAGAATAACTTCCAAAACAACTATAAAATGAAAAATTTTAAATCTAAAAATTATTTCTAAAATTTGAAATTCTCCAAAACTAAAACAAGGCAGATGTTATTGTGTTTTGATACCAAACATAAATCAATTCAAGATATATTCGAAAATAATATATATTAGAATAACAAATAAATTGAATGCGGAAGAAATCAAATTACCTTCTGTCATTAATGTTTTTGCTTGCAAAGTATGCGTTTTTGGAATTCTTCTAAGCTCTCATTTCCAACATTGATGGTGTATCTTTTTAAAAGAGCAAAGGAGCTTAGGGACCTCAAAATTCTGCAAGAAAAAACATATATCAATGTGCTCTCGTCAAGCACATTGACATTTACCATAAAAACAGGACATTCATGTACATTAACTAAAAACGTTAGACCAATTATGGGTATTAAACCAAAATATGAAAAATTCTCACATAGGTATCTTCAGCTATCATGTTTGAAGGGGGGATAGTGTCATGCTTGGAGTATTTGGAATCTATCCTAAGGTTCGAAGAACAGGAAGATAAAGTTGTGTCATGTCTATGTGAACTTCATCTTAACAATTCACAGAAGATTCTTCAAAGAGGATCGTCCTAACCATCCATTTGCACAAGAGTTGATGACATCATCTTGAAAGTCTTGAATTATGTTCTACAATCCAAAGATGACAAGGCACCTCGAGAAATAAAATCTGTAATTTTTCGATCATTTCAGGAAGTTTCATCTGATTATGTTAACAGGCTTGATGTTTATAAAGACACCCTTTATTCTCTTCGCCATATATGTCTTAGTTCTCTTGTCCTATGCTATCAAAAGCTATAGGTGTAGACGATAGCAGGTATGATAGAGGGGGTGTAATAAGTGAAATGGCTCGAGAAGCTGAGAATTTGTAGTGGTTGGTGGATATTCTTATAAATAAGAGGATGGGTGATGAATTTGTAAAATTGTGGGTGTTAACGTTGGTCAAACCACAATATTAGCCTAATTTGTAGTTGTTAGGATATATTTTATATATCTAAGTAATTAGTTTTGGCATTATTTATTAATTAGACATATAAGATATTAATTAGATGATGGTTAGCGACCAATAATCCTTATTTGACTTGGATTCAAAAAGCTATTTTGGATAAGTTCTAGATGTTATGTTATCCGATCTTGAATAGGTGTGTATCTTGAGAAGAAGTATGATGGATTTTTGGGATAATAGTTTAAGGGTGATAGAACTCTATTTTAAGTGGGTGTGGTGCATTACGTGGTTGATGGAAAAAGGTTTACTGCTGGAATTTTGGGTAGGGAGCTAGCTTTCAGCTTTGGGATTTTTAAGTTGAATGGGTCCTTATTGATTTATGGAATACATGTTAATGGAAGTTTAGAACAGTGGTTGCACTTCACCAAAAAGACTGACAGGATACAAGAGCCGAGAAGCTTGAATCTAATTCAGAGGTTAAACATTGCAATTGATTTGGCAAGCGCTCTTGATTTTTTGCACCATCACTATAAATCGCTAATTGTCCACTGTGATCTAAAGCCAAGTAACGTACTGTACATGTAGGAGATTTTGAATTGGAAAGATTTCTCCATCAATAGCTGAAGAATATCTTACGTAAGTGGTGGTATAATTGTGGGTTGAAAAACACTGCGGCTGTGAACACATCTCCATATATAGCTGGAGTAAATCTCATGTAGGTGTTGCATAATGATGAGAGTGTGTGTTAATTGTTATTGAAAAACAAAGCTACATGTTCATGCTTTTGTGGGTTGAAAAATACAGTGGGTGTTGGACAAGAAACGGAGCAATGGGCGTTAGATAAGAAACAAAGCAGTGGGAGTTATCTTTTGATTTTCCAGACTTGCTTATATGTGTTGCAAGATGTTATTCGTAAGATAAACACCGTGGGTTAACATCTATTTTCTAAACTTCGTCTTCTGGGATTATGCGTGATTTCTTGGCTGCATCATTCTTCATTGGCTTAACGATTATTAATTAATTTCTTTATAGGTTGCGTATACTTTGGTTTGTGAATGTGTTATCGGTGCAGCTGTGGCTTTGTGTTGATATTTATGTGAATCAACCCATTGTGCTAGAGACGTCCGTGGTAAAATTGGAAAGTTTGTAAAACAACTACCCCCTTCGGTTTTTCAGTAGTAATGTAATTTGATTGTAATTAGCTTAGATGTAGCCTAATTTACTACTAGACTTCCTTATTTGTACCTATGACTTCTATATGAATACCTTACTCTAGTACACTTTACATATATATCTCAATATACAATACACTTCTTCCTCCCTCTTGTTTACATTCTCAATCCTTCTCCTAGAATTCATAACATGGTGTTATAGCATAGGTATGCATTTTTTTGTCTCTTTTTTCCGTCCTTAATCAGTGGTTCTCTAGGTTTATTACCCCTATCCTTTCTTTTTCTTTTTTTTTCTAAACCTGTTTTTAGCTTCTGTACTCACCAAAATTCTTCACCTTTAAAGGGCTTAGTTTGCTCTCAATTATAGCTCTTTTTGGTTTGTTTTCCAATATGATTCCGTTACACCACAAGTCCTTGTTTTATTGATATGCAACTTTTCAGCCTTGTCTGTCACTCTACGTGTCACCATGTGCCTCCACACGCTGCCTTGACCATATCTCCCTTATGTTGATCTAATGCCCCCCAATTAGCATCCACAAATACTGCTATAAGTTCTACCATATCATCATCAACTTGCCACGTGTTTTGCCAGATCTTCCTCTAACTATTGGTTATTGACTGTTGAACATTAACTTTTTATTGTAAGCACCTCTCTTACCTAAATTTGACCTCCTAAATCTGTTTTGCCCTCTGTTTTGCCTACTTTTGATTTGCAAATGGAGAAATTAGATATTTCCCAGCTATCCCAACCATTTTAGATGGTAGTAACTATAATTTGTGGGTCTAGGATATGAAACACTTCATGGATGGATGTAAACTATGGCATATTATTACAGATGACATCGTTCAGATGAAAGTGATACCAAATTTCTAGAACATCTTAAAGATTAGGACATCAAAAACCATCAGATTATCATCTGGTTTTACAACACATCCATCCCCAACATCTGTATCCAATTTGAAACTCTTGATACAGTAAAAGAGGTCTGAGATTTCTTAGTAACTCCTTTTTCAAACTTCTAGTCTTGCTTATTATTATCAATTGTGGATTACTCTTCATTCTATAAGGCAAGCTTTTGCTAGTCCATTAATGCTTTCCTAGGCCAAATCCAACCTATTTGGAATCATATCACTCAAGCTAACATTAGTGTATAACATCTCCAGCTGATCCAGGTTCTTATGGCTCTTGGTTCTGTGTACGAGTTCGTCCGTTCCTCTTTACTGCATCATACTCCATTGCCTTCTATAAATGAAGCGATCAAAGAAATTATCTTTCAGGAGACCCGTCTTGGTTTATACAAATTTTCACAATCTAATGTTGCTTTTACTGTTGCTAGGCCCTTGTCCCAAAAGTCAGGTACTCCCTTCTGTAAAAACTGTCAACAATTCGGTCATCACTTTTTTTTATCTATCCTAGGATTGAATGTTGTTACTGTTATAAGATTGGACACATTATTGGCAACTGTCCTGTGCGACCACCAAGACCTAAGGAAGGATTTTCTAATACCAAAGGAGATTCCTGTCAGTCTGGTTCTTCATTTGCAGTTGTTGTTGCTTTTAATGGTCCTGCCACTTTTACCATAAGTGACATCTAGTCATTACGTAAATTGGTTATCTCTACCAATTCTTCTCCCATTACTCTCTCTGTCACTCTAAGTACTTTTTCTTGGCTTTTTGATCCTGCCTTTCATAACTATATAACCTCTGATTCTTTTGTCTTTTCTTCAAAAACACCTTTTTCATCCCTTAGTACTATTCATACTGCCAATGATATTTAAATGCATATTTCTCATATTGTTCATGCATCTAGTTCTAATCTGTCTCCTTGACACTTACAGTGTACCCTCTTTAGTCTTCAATCTTATTTTTATTAGCCAATTATGTGACCTTGGGTTCAATGTTATTTTTTCTCCTTTTGCTTGTCAATTATAAGATCTGCAGGTGGGGAAGACTCTTAGGATTGGGAAAAAGGATGGAAGATTAATTGAACTCATCTCTCTTCAGCTTCCTAAACTAATCTCTATTGTGACCACCTCCTAACTTCTCTCTTTATCAATGGCATCTTCGTTTAGGCCATGCCTTTACTGGCAAACTTCATCCTTTAGTTGCTCATGGATTATTAGGTTAAACTAAAAATGAGTATTTGCAGTGTCTTTAGTGTCAACTAGCTAAGCAACATACTCTTTCCTTTAACAATACATTTGTTTCACATTCTCCTTTTGATATTTTTCATACTGATATTTGGGGACTTTCACTTGTTTTTATGTATAAGTGGTTATCAATATTATGTGATATTTATTGATGATTTTTCTCGATATACTTAGATTTATTTTTTGAAACACAAATCTGAACTACCATAGATATACATCAAGTTTGCCACCATGGTCAAAACCTAGTTTTCTCATATCATTTTCATTATGGTCTTACAGAATGAAAAATGTTGGGACCCGATCTTGGGACCGGACCCCAACCGAAAACGAATGAAAAAATGAAAATCGAAACGAATCGAATCGGAAAAGAAAATCGCATATCGAAAGAACACAAACTAATCGGAGCGAAATGGAAAATCGGATAACAAAAAGCGGAAACAAATATCGAACGCGAAAAATCGGAGAAATCGGATTTACCAAACGAAAGCAAATCGCGTAAGAACAAAAACTAAGTCCGACATCCGGGCAACGAATAATTTCTTTACCGTCGCGTTGGAATCCTAAGACTAATCCGAAATCCGGTATAATTTTTTTTCATATTCTTCCTTTTTCTCTTTATTCAATCTTATTCAATTTCCCTTTTGGACAATTTATCCTCAAACAAAACTTATTTCTTCAAAATCTATCATATCTCATAACTCATCAATTTAATCAAAATTCCTATTCTTCCATTTACCATAATTTCTCACATACAACTTATACACAAACCAGCCCCACCCAATTTCACAAAAATTGGGCAGCATAACGGCTGTATTCTAAGAAACCCAAAACCTGCAAAGGGTTCAAAATACACTTCTAAATACCAAACCAAATCACACAACGTCATCGGACCACCCGTCCGGAATCTCAACACCAACCAACACAAACAAACACAAATCTATACCTAGCACTTCAATAATCTCAATCAAATTCCAGAATCAGAACTCAATTCCATTCATATACAATCCCTTTCATATTCATCTTAATGTCATATGCAAAATCATAAATCAAGCTAAACCTAACCGATCATAATCATATACAATTTCAACTCATATCCATAATCATACACAAATTTTGTAACTCACTTTAATACGCAGAACCCTTATTCATATACATTAAAAATGAAAGCTTACAAATCACTAATGGCATTCCAAGCCATATACAAATACCAATATCAAAATCCCAAAATTACACAAAATACAAGACATGCGAAATCGAACAAAAGTCTTGATTCTTTTCATCCGATCTCCCGCTCGAAACCTGGAGATAGGGATAAAAAGGGGGGGTGAGCTCGACGGCTCAGTGGATAACACATTTATAAATCGAAAAATAAGCAAAAATCATTTTTCACAAACTTTTGCCAAAATGCTTATTTTTCACACTTTTCAACTTTTCAAACATTTCTAAACAATTTCAAAAATTTCTCGATTGAAAACTTCAATTTCTCATTTCTCAAACTTCACAAATTCTTTTCACAATTTATGAACAATTTCAAAACATGAATGCAGCACAGTAGTACACACATAAGCATATACACATCACAAATTGTTAAAAACACATAATCACATCAAAATGGTTTGGGTTGGTCCAAACGGAACGTACTGCACATTCCCGCATAGCGGTCCTGTGCAGCCGTGAACAGAACGTACTACACCTTCCCG
>JANITX010000211.1:15217882-15242528 GCA_027564395.1 Erythroxylum ulei
GAAATTGAGTTATGATATAAAGTAACCAAGTGTTCTTGAGGTGTAAGCTTATGAATAAGCTAGACACATGCAAAGGGCAAAGATTAAAAGGAGAATTTAGAAAGATCATGCACAAATGAAGTGTAATTGTAAGTTCAATGAGATATATATGAATTATGAAATGGGAAGGGGCATAAAATGTGTTCTAAAACATACCCTGGATTGTCATTGAGCATGCATTGTACATGGTCCTTTTTATTTAATTATGAATAAATGAATACTTATACTTGCGCAATTATTGATAAGTGTGAAATGGGAGTTTTGCATAGATGGGTTGTGCAAGTCAAGTATCTGCATACAGGTGGTCCAGAATCTGAAAGTAAATGCTAATCTAGAGCGTACTGTGAGTAGACCGAGATGGTCTCACTTTATTGTTTGTTATTTGAATTTTTTATTCATTGACTACTAAATTATTATATGAATGTGACTGACTTTTGGTCCGATGATTGTGATATATGAATGAGATATTGATGTGCTAATTGTAAGTGAATGTGATTGTTAAATGTGTATTTGTATATGAATGAAAGTGATACTCAACTTCAATGTTGAATGCCAGACTAAGGTCCGATGATATAAGAAAGTGATACAATGGGATATGTAATTGTGAGTGATGCATTGCATTTCATAAATGCATGAAACATAATGGCAGTTATGGCCAGAGTAGCTAACTATTAGAGCTTAAAGCTCAATAAGTGAAAATAAGCCTCAAGCTCAAAAGTGATTCAATGCCTCAGGCTCAACGTTTAATGAGCCCTATATGGGACAGTTATCAATAAGCCCAGTATCCAATGGATACAGGACAGTTCAAGTACTCGGTCACAACAAAATAACAAATGGAAAATGAGTCTCATGTTCATTGCATATGCATAATACGATTGATTAAGTGTATTGAATATGAAATAAAGTGAGATATGTGAATTATGTGTTATGTGAGTGGTGATTCATCGATGATGGTCACTCACTGAGTTCGCAAAACTCACCCAAAATTTGTAAATGTTTTTCAAGTCTCAGAAGAATATCCCGTTAAGCAAACGGAAGTATACCTACAGCATTCAAGTGAAGGATAAAGGTCAGGATCAGTTCGTGTCTGCATTGCATTTCTTTGTTTTGTATTGGATTGTATTTTTCACAACTTTTTGTATAAATTTGTATTCTGAAATGATTCGAGTGTTTTTTATTTATGAAAGGACCCGAATGGCTATTCAAAATTTGTGTTAACTGAAAATGTTTATGAATGGTTATAGGCCCAATTTGAGTATCGATTTCCGCATACTGTGTTGTGATTGCAAACAAAAAAAAGTATATCAATTTCTGACTGATTGAGTGCTTTAGCATGCCACCCTCGCGGGATACGGACTCGAATATTACCCATAATGTCAAGTTCGGGTTCTTGTGGGAATGGGGTGCTACACATTTCGGATCCTGAAAATACCCTAGGGTTACCCAAAACATAAGAGGATATAAAAAGAACAAAAAGAGGCAAATAAAAGAGTTTTTTCCATCAACCACCTTGAGAAACCCTAGAGAGAGATCATCGAGAGATAGAGAAAGAGAAGAAGGAAGAGAGAAAAGGAGAAGAAGCTGACTCTAAGAACTTCCCAGATCAGGAAGTTTTTTCACGTCGCTGCCTCCCATCAACCATTTTAGATTGTATGCCCTGTTCTTTTCAGTTTTATTATTGTATAGAATTGGATTAAACAATTGATGATAGGATCTAGAATGTTGGGGATGTTCTAAACTCACCTTTGAAATTTTATTCTTGAATTAATGAGAATCTGATTGTTTATTAGATATTGTTTTGGTTTGATTCTGTTATTGCATAATTCGATAATAAACTGAAAGAGTGAATCGAATGAAAAATGATTAAATTCGACTAACTAGAGTTAGATGATTTAATAGAAACCAGAATTAAATCAAATCGATAATTTGTGCGGAGAGTCTTGTATAGATTTCCTATAGTTTATTAGAGAACTTTAGAACTAATTCGGGTTTTGGATAGGTTATGAATTAAGAGATTGCAACCTCCATAATCTGATTAGGGTTTATGATTTAGCGTTAATGGTTATAACTTGAGAGAGAGTAATCAACCCTAGAATAGTTTACAACCAATAATTCAATAATTCATAATCAGTTAGGTTAGCATTAAGGATAGATAAAATTCTCTTTCTCAATTGGTAATTTCTTTCAGTTGATTCTTGGGTATGTTGCAAATTTCTTAATAATTAGTATTTTGTGTTTGATTCTTAATTTGATTGATTGAATTAAATTCTCATATTAGTTTCATTACATCTTGAATTTCTGTTATTTATTTTTGACCTGAAATTTTAGGATTAGATTAGTTCTCTCCTTGTAGGATCAACACCTTTGGTACTATGCTAACAAATAGTGCACTTGTGAATTATCGATAGTTAATAATTAAAACTTACATACAACGAAACCCCAATTAAGTTTTATTCAGTTCCATCGATACCATAAATTTTGACACCCATCATATTGTTGGGATTGATAGAGAATTGACAAAGGACTTGGTGGCTCATAAACTTTTTCATTTCTTTATGATGATTCTACATAAAAGAAAAGCTACCCTTTTATTTTATTTCATTGGAAAGCGTAAAAGTTTTCTTAAATTATGAAACCCGTTTAAGGAATTTTTCGTAATGTCTTCATTAAGTCATTAGGATAAATATTTCTTTTTATTGAAAGAATTAGAGTACTCCAAACAAGTCAAGTTAATGTGCTATTCGTTCCTCCTCCCGTGATTTCAATTAAAAAGAAAAAAAAAACTGAAATCGTTTGAGAAGGTGAGATGAAGTTAAAAATTGAAAATAACATATAGGACATTTCAAGCTTAACCGTGATTTTTCCTTTGAACTCTTTATCCTTAAACTTACAAAGAAAAATTGAATTACATAAATTATGTGGCATTTCACAAAGGAATATGTGTTAGATTACTAACTAATTCCTAACCAATTTAATAATAAATCTAGACAAAGCGTTATAAATGATAAAGCAAACTTTTGCTAATACGATGGTGAATATTAAGAGTTCAAGGAGGTCTCGTATCAAGAATAGGAGAATAGGTTATATAAGTAACTAGTTATTTTCAGGCATGTAATTTCTAAAGGTCAAATTAAAGTTTATAGATCCCTCAATAATATGACCGACATATCACATGGAATTCCGACCTATGTGCACGAGAGATGAGGTTGTAATGGCGATCGAAGAACGAGTTCCTGTATGCGTGGCTACGTGTATGCTTTCAATGAAGCAATTTCTTTACATGAATTGATATAACCTTGTTGACGCATGCAGTACTGAGCCGTATGACACATGACCTCATTTATTGGCTATAGTCTTGCATCTTTACTACATACATGTACTTATTGTGAGAGACTTCAGACAGGCAAAACTCACATGGGGTTCGTATATATTGATAGGCAGTGTTGTACACTTACTCTTCATATGAGTTTTAGTCATTTAGAGGACCCAGTAGTGAGGGGACGACCGGAATGGGTTTTGGATTTTAGGGTTAGGATTAGGCAGTGTAACCACAGACATCTCACATGCCCATTTGACCCCACTATTCAGGTTCCTGTCTTGGCCCGTAACAATCACATTATATGTAATGGTAATCTAGAATTCTCCCAATTATTTGCTTCTCTACTTACCATATAATGCCAGTTTACTTCTAAGTCGGTTTTAAGCTATGATAAGGAACACAGTACTGTATATCTTGCAGCAACATGGAGTACAGATTATGTCATTCGAAATTAGTACAAAATAGTGAGGATACAGTTGAACATTAACTTAAAAAGAAAATTAAATATAGAAGTCTTTTGTGTTTGATATAGTATAACAATATAAGAACATACATCATGATATTGATCATCTTTCAATATACGGTTCTTGAGGTATATAAGGAATAAGTGAAAAGAAACGTTCAAGCTGTAAGTTTGAACTGTTGAATTGAAGAATGATGGGGATATTATTTCCACTTAAAAGAAGGCAGTCTAGCAATTGGACCATAACAATCTAAGAACATAATCCGAATAAAGAAATAGTAAAGAGGAGTGCAAATCCACTTCAAAAATTGTGTTAATGCTTCTGTAGGCCAATAGTATAGATTATAGAGATGATTTAAGATAAGTATTTGTCTTACTTCTTGTTTTCCTGTAACAAGTGAGAAGAAAAGGAAAATCTGACAAAAGGCAAGCAAAAGAATCAATGTGAAAGGTGATAGGAAGTTAGTTTTGTCGCTTTGCCGCCAGAAAATTGATATTGAACTAATAAATCGGATCCTTTGTCCCAAAATATTCCACATATCGAAACGTGGGTTCGCAGTGAAGTGTCGGAACAAACATTATTACGAATTACCTGTCTGGAAACCACATTCTTTTGTTAAAAGAGACATATGTAGATTATTCTTTTCTTACAGGAACATTTAACATTGCGTAGCTTCTCTTTTGAAAATTGGTCTTGAGCAGGTAATTACGTCCGTTGCCTCACTGCATCTCTCTGTAGTTTCATACTGTTATTTAAATGGTTTAGCACCTTGTGAATTAGATGTCCCAGTTGAGAGCTAGCTACTATTTCATGCATCTCTCTGTAACATTTCTCTTACACACGCCAAGCTGTATTGTACCATATTCGTGCTTACCCTTTCCAGGTTCCTGGAGCATGCCTCAATATAATTAAATAGTCATTTGAACAATGTGGAGAATGTGGTTAAGGATAGGCGTTTAAATTCTTTATTAAAAAAAACTAACATACTTTTAAATAAATGCGCAGTTTAATTTGAGCAAAATGAGTCTCCATAAATAGAACTAGTAATGAAAATGTTGACCACGATTTAACTAAATTAATAGTCAGTCAGTAATCAACAACTAAAAATGGACATGAGGATTGATTAAAAATGAACTAGTCTTTGGTGTTTGGAAATTATTGGACACAAGTTTTGGATGATAAATTTGCCTATTAATTAGCCAAGGATTCAATTTCCGGAAGCAAGGGAAAAAGGACTTGAAAGAAAAAGTCATGTGGTCCTTGTCAGCCTATATCCCCAATGATCAACATGCCCTCACATGTCAATTTAAGCGTGACCCGAAACGACATTTATAAATTATCTTTACGTTCCAAGTTGTTGAATATTAATATATAATTGAATTGTCTCTAAACAAAGACAATGTCTGGCAAGCAAAAGTTGGAATGTAAATTCATATTTAGCTCCTTTGAAGACAGCTTGTGAGCTTAAGTTATTCATAGCAGGCGATTTCTGATTAGCAAGAAATAATATTGACTTAGAATTGGTGTTAAGGGCATACAAATCATGCTTTCCTCGGCGTTTTCGTTGTATGACAGACAACTAACTTTTTGGACTGTGAAAAGTGGGTTATCATATTTTGTTTAA
The DNA here is from genome assembly GCA_027564395.1 of Erythroxylum ulei. NCBI lineage: Eukaryota > Viridiplantae > Streptophyta > Magnoliopsida > Malpighiales > Erythroxylaceae > Erythroxylum > Erythroxylum ulei. The sequence continues at coordinate 15,223,329 of JANITX010000211.1, forward strand.
AGAATGGGTAACGTGGGATGATAGCTGTCCTGCCTGTAAATCTGATCCTAACAGAGCCAAATGCCAGCTGCAAGTTTAGCAGAAAAAGAATAGATTGTACAGTTCAAGAGCAAAGTTAGTCCATGAATCTATAACACTAAACTAAATATGGTAACTTGATCTGATGAAGCATGCAGCATTAATGATGAGCAACTACTGAAAATTAGGGAAAAGAAGCCACACACACGTTGTTCCTGGTCAATCAAGTTTTTTGCAGATGAACTTGAGCTTTAATTTACCATAGAATTGCATGGAATTGTGAAACTTGGAAGGCGATATTCTATATATTATTTACCTCAACACTAATTTTTGGCCTACGTCAATAATCAATACAAGAAAGCATTAGAGCATGCTTGAAATTTCACAAATATTATATCTCTTAAGAATTTTCCGTAACCCCAAACTAACCTTTGTGATTCGACATTTTAGGGAAGTCCTGGTAGCACTTAGCCATTAGACCTTCAATTGAACTTTTTACATTTAAAACGGAACTGCAAATTGAAAGTCGACGGGAAAGTTTATCGGTATTTGTACATTTCTCATAAGACAAAACAAGTACTCTCGACAGCATGCTCATCTTGATAGTTTTTTTTTTTTTTTTCCCTTTTTCTGAAAAGAAGCAAGGTAAAAGAAGGGATTTTGATTCGGATTGGGACTCCACGGCATGTGCACAAAGACAAGAAACGAGACAACAGTGGTTGCGACTTCTGAGAGCTCCAACCCTATCGGTCTGGGAGGCATGGTGCAAACGTGGAGAGTTGTTATTGGGTGGGCCATCGCCATGTCGTGGCAGTATCTAGACAAAATGGTCAGAGGATATAGTTTGGCATCAAACGTTAGTGGTGTGTGTGCATGGTGGTCACGCTTATGCCTTGCATAAGTTAGTGACCCTCCCTACTCCTTTTCTCTTCACACCACTCCAAGCACCCAAATTTTTGTTGGTTAACCCGACAGGCCTTGTTCTCTCTTTTTTAAAATTCCAATGATTATCTGTTAACAAATAATCTAAATTTTGATGGATTAATATATATAATATGACAAATTATTGTTATATGAGAATCATTTTATAAATTTGAATAGTGGCTTCATATGGATACGGTACCTTATCATTATTATTAGAACTTGAACAAGTTTAGTACCTGCCTGACTATTTATGGTCCCAAGTCCCTCAGCATGAGACCAGTAATAACCTGTGTAGGTACAAAACAAACTTACTTCTTCATATCAGAGTCTAAATGAATTACATTATGAGTTACCTTGCAGTTCATTGTGAATGAATGTTAATCTTTTCTTTTACGGTGCATTAAGTCATGTTTATGCTGAATCCGATTGGCTGGATTTGAGTTATGGATTCAAGTTTGCAATTCCATGTAAAGAATTATTTTCCTTATAGAGACTAAAATTTGAATCTTCATTTTAGTGAATAAATCAGAACGCGACACAATGAGTGTAAACTCTAAACTCAATATATCGTACATATGGAGAAAAGAATTCTCCTATATTATAAGGACAAAAAGGAAAAAAAAAGTGTAGTGACTTAATTATATTTGTTCGAGGTCCTTGATGTGGGTCAGAATAGTTATGTTGTTTGTAGTTAATGTAAAGCCCTTAAAAATGTATATATGAAGAAAAGATATTTAGAAAGGAAAAAAGAAAAGGAGAAGTGGGTGTGTGTGCGACATCTTGAAATAGATTTAACCTTAGTTCAGAATCCCACAGGGAAGAGATAGAGCAATCTAAGTTTGTCTGAGATCTGTGTACACCAGGCCATTTTATGATTCAATGGTGCCCCCATACGTGACGGGACAAGGACACCATGATGTGTGTAGGGCACCAAATCTTACTCCCCACAAAGCCTGACATAGACTAACTTGATTGATCTTTCACTTTGATTTGTTGTTTCCTCAAAAAAAAATTAGGGTTTTTCAATGAGTGGATATGGGTGGAACCGTTATCCGCTGCTTATGTCTAGGACATTTCAACAAAATTTGACCATTTCTCCTCACTTTGGTTCATCACTTGATAATTGAGATGCATATTCTTTGCCATCTTGCATCTTGCCAGTTGTCATTTATTATTTACCTCCTAGATACTAAAAAGTTTAGGTGCTATTATAGGTAAAATTACAAATTAAGAGTAGTTCAATATTGAATTGGACTTTACGCATATAAAAAAAGGTTTACCCATTAAGATGGATAACATATTTTAATAATTACTCAAGATGTGCTTATGACGATTCCTAGCTAAGTTTTTGAACATTGGTGAAATAGGAGTCTCCATATCAGTTGTAAGGTAGAATGTTCTTTTATCCATCTTTCAGTCAGTCGTAAAAGGACTTGGATTTATAATATTTGAATTAAAGTTCATTTCTATAATTAACTTATTAGTTTCAACTATACCAATTAGGTGCAATCTCTACTTACAGAAGACAAAACCAATCTTCATTTTGTAGATCTTTTATACTTCCTGAAGTAAACACATAATTAACCGAACCGTTGATAATGCCCATTGTTTGGGGTCACGTTTTGCTCCCACATTCATTCCTACTAAATTTTTTTGTGCTGTATAGATTGTAATTTATTTTTTTAGAGAAGGTATAGATTGTAATTTATTTCAATTAGTTATGAATAATCATTTTAATTTCCTATTCTCTTCATCAAGTCCAGTATCCCAAAAAGAAAGATAATTATTCTTATCTACAAGACAATAATGGAGCGCCTAACTTGAAAATAATCTCCCAATGTTACCAGACATGGAAATAGACAAATGCTAGCCGTATCTGTTTAGATTGGACGCCTAAACAGTTTAAAATAGAATCAATAACGAAGTAAATGGCATACGCCATATAATAGAGTACAAAGCATCTAAATTAATGTTATTTTGAAAAAAGACTAGAGTTCCATTAATATTTAGTAAAATGAAAAAATCACTTTAAATAACAACTTTTTTAACTCTAATCAAGCACATTATTTGTTCTCTAAATTTACCAAGCTATATATGTTCATTAGTTGAACTTTTGAATTTTTATACAGCAAATTATATAAAAACCCATCAAAAGAATCAAATTTCTTTTTTATAAGGTAAAAGATTTTGCTTCTTACCATAATTTTATCAAGACATAACAGTACAACAGATGTGGATTTTATAAACAGACTAACTTAAGTTTTCTTTTAAAAAAAGTTTAAGCTATTTTTAAATTGCTTTAACTGTGGGTCAAAAACTTTAATGTAGTTGGAAATTTATTATAGTCAATTAGATTCTTCTTTTTATTGCTTAATAAAATTCTCTTAAATTAACTTAGATGATTGGTCGCATATTATCCTATATCTATTTACAATATAACCTTTCAAAGTTCTTACTTGGAAAATTGAATCCAAGTTTCCAAGATTTTGGGCTTCATTATGCTCTCATTAGTTAGACCTTTGCTTGTAATCTACACATTGTTGCATTATCAACTGAGTCAAAATTAGGAAGCTATTACTTGATAAATACATAAACTAGTAAAGTTTTCGTGCTTGCTTTCCTATTTGTCGTCTTGAATTTGTATCTAATTGACATTTTAACTGATTCTGCCCTGTAAAAGTTGGCAAGTTGTCATCAACTTAATGTGGCTTAATTAAATCCATTTTGATTTAAATTAGGCAAGTTCATGGGTCTCTCAACTCTCTATTTCTCGTCGCCACTTTTGATTTTTGTTATTTTTTAACATTACTTATTATGACTTAAACCAACTTTATAATCAGCAAAATACACATAATCTTCAATATTTTATGGCATATTCTTTAAAATTTAAGGACATAATCAATTTCCTGGCCACTATTTCATAAATTTAAAAAAATTATTGAAAATTTTATACAGGATTGATTATTTTTCTTAGATTTATTCTTCATTACTTAATCATATCTTTCGTGCTAAAATGGAGGGGGCTAGACAAAGAAGGTGAACGTATGTAATTTAGATTTATTTGTACAAATTATTTAAATATAACTAATGCCAGTACTCCTTTATTTACCCATTCTATTTATAATAGTATTTGTTACAAATATATATCTGTACCATTGAACTTTTTAAATCAATAGTAAGTAATTTTTAGAAATTCTTCTTCTCTCATGTCGGAGGTTTTTAATTTTTCTATCAAAATTTCCATGAAAACTTCACTTTTTTTTCCTGTAAGAATATGGCTCATTAGTAAAGGGACATATGCCATTTCAATTTTTCTAAAATTTAGGCAAATTTGGTACTGTTAAAATTAGAATTAGGGTTATCAATTATAGCTCTCTTGCTGTATACCATTATGAAATAATTCAAATTCTAACATGTTATCCGATTTCAAGGAAGTAGATACCACTACATTTCGTAGAAATTTAATTTTTTTGGCATGAAAAAGAAATTTCAATTCAACATCACTCCCTCATTATTATATTATTTTAAATAGTTTCTAACTCTATTATTTCAAATAATTATTATAATAATGTGAGAGCTGAAATTAAAATTATAACTATAGATTACAGTTTCAATGTTATTTCTCAAACCAAATGAACATAGATTTTTAAATGTGCATGAAAATTTATAGTGGTTTGGATTCATATATTAATTCAAAGGTGCAACGTTTTATACGAGGACAGTTGTATAAAACAATTAAATTTAACACATATGAAAATAATTGAAATATGTTTCTTTTATTAGTATCAATAAAAATAAATGTTAACATATAATTACAATAGAAAAACTTATTCAAATTAAGTTCCGTAAAAATCAATAAGGTGAATCAGATTGTCTAACTAATAAGAAACTTTGCTTTTCTTACAAATATATAACCCCTTAAAAGTGTTTGGAACACTTAAGTATAAAATATTACTAGCAACACCCACATACGATGAATATGTTGAAAAATCGAGACGAGATCTAATTCTGACTGCAATGAAATAATTACGAAATTTTTTTGTATTTTAATTTTATAAAAAACCAAGATCACTTAAAATTTTATAAAATAATTAACACAAAATCATAATAAAACATGAATCTTATTCATGCCTTATTCTGAAGCTTGATCCCCATTTGTTGTATCCATCGAACGTCGTTCCATCTCAACTACTGTAGTTATACAAGTATCCGACCTCTAATAATATCCACATAATAGGTTGAGTCTATAATTCTAACAGAGATATTTAAGCAAGAAATGTTAGCTCTGTTAGAGCTTAAGCCTATTAATAATAAATTTATGACATTTTGGTAATTTAATTGAAATTAAATTTTAATTTCAATTAAACTTTAATTAGAATACAAATAATTCTAATTAAATACCAATTATACCTAAATAAGATCTAATATCTCATATTGATCCTTATTTATTAAATATCTCATATTTAATCATAAAGTGTATCAAACTTTATAATTAAGTTAATCTTAATTAAAAATATCTTTGCTCTCTTCAATTCGTTCTTTACGGGTAACCCATTAGGTTTCCAAATATATTGGAAATGATTATAAATTATAATTCTAATTCATAATTAGAATAAATAAATTAAAAATCCTTTAATTTATCTTTAATTCTTCAATTAAACAATTTATAATTATATATCAAGATTGACATCTAACAACGTATCATGACCACCCAAATATTTCAAAATGTCAAAGAGACTTTGACTAACCTTTCTGAGCTTAATTTTTGTTTATAATTTAATCCTTTCATCATAAATGTTTTGATTAAACAAAACATGAAATTAATGTCTACTCTTTTTTCATACGATCATGTTAATTCTCTCCAATTATCTATTGATTCAACTAATGACATTTGTAAGCTATTTACAAAGTGTCATTCAACCTTGGCCAAGGATTTTTCAAATTAATACTAATCAAGAACAATAAAACATTCTTTCTAATTACTTTAGGGTGATGAATCTTATCTTGATCACACAACTACCTCTATATAGTTCATGCTATATCTAATAACTATCAATTAAACAACTTATGATTATAATAGATCATAAGTAGTATCAAAACATATCAATTCCTATACAAGATAACTTTTGAGACCTCAAGTTAAAGGATTACTTATACAATCATCACAATGAAAATTTCCATAGACATATGATCGCGGCTCGTCGTTCGATTATAAAATTTACCCTTGGAAACCGGTCAAAAATAATTTATACCAAGGATTGCAGTATAAGATGCAACCCCGGGTTGTCTCACTTCTTGGAACCGACGAAAAAGGTTTAAAGCTAGCCTAAAGTCAAAACATGCAAAAATAATTTAAGGATGTGTGCTTAGATGAAGCATATATTATCCACTAAGTTCAGAATTATATGGATAATAAAAAGTTATAAGATATCCAAAAGGTTAAATATAATCTTACAAACCTATTGAATAAATTGTTTGTTTCTATATATATTTATGACTATATCACATAAAGTCATTAGTAATCTAATGAAATATAAGGATTATCCTTTTATGAATTGTTAGTCCATCTAATACACCACACATATAAGATTTAACAATTCAATAACATCATCATCCTTATCACCAAAGGTTGATTTGGTTATTCTTCAACTTGATAAGTTTCATATGACTTATAATCAAAATGATACATATATCCTAGTATGTATTTATGATTCTTGTTATGTTGATTTAGCTAATATGGCGTAACAGGAGAGTCTCGGTTATCCAACTTTTATTCTTGCCTTCTATGTTAAGCATAAGTTTCCTTTGATCCAACACATACAAACTATTTCTATAAATTTGGATAAACTAAATTTACTTAACAATCTATTTCTTATCATGCTTTAAACATTATAATAATGTTAAATCTAAATTTAATATCAAATACTCATAAGCATGAATCTAACCTTTCCGTGCATCATTTTTTCGTATAATTCAATTATTTCATCATATAATGTTCCAATTAAACAGAACATGAAATTAATGTCTGCTCTTTTTAAGTCCAATTATATTAGTTCTCCACCATTAGCTAGTAATTCAATTAATAACATTTCTAAACTATTTATAAAATGTTATTATACCATGTCAAGGATTTGCTGAATCAATCATAATTGAGAATAACAGAACATTCTCTCTAATTACTTTATGGTGATGAATCATATCTTGATCACACAACTACCTCCATATAGTTTATGCTACATTCAATGACTACTAATTAAACAACCTATGATTATAATAGGTTACAAGTAGTATAAAAGTATAGCAATTCCTATATAAGATAACATATGGGACCTTAATTCAAAGGATCATTTATACAATCATCACAATGAGATTTTTCATAAACATGCAAATAATGTTTCAAATGGATTTCTTATATCGGGTCAGTTTACTAAACTTGTTCTTTAACAAGCACCCACATGTTTGTTTAAATATCTCCATACTTTAGCCTATAAGATTAACTACTTTTTTTATAAGGAAAAACATAATGTATGCTAGTTTTTATACGTTCTATTAATGTTCATTCTTAATAGAACAATGACTATGAACAATTTAGGGATAATACATAAATGTAATGTGAATCTCATAATTATAACCTGGTTATAATTTCATTTGCAATGTATAATTATCATATTAACTTTATCATATACATCTAACCATAAATAAGATAAAAAATGTCTTTAAATTATTTTGTCACTAAACTACAACCAATCAATTGACTGTAGGTCATAAACTAATAAATTATACATAATTTGACCATTAAATCGTTTATATATTATCTAGAAAAGATATTTAACACATTTTTTAGATTAAGTGATATTATTATCATTGTTTTATTTATAATATATATATTATTGTTAACAAATTTACTTTTAATGATATTAATAACTATATGTGGTAATGAATATAAACAATATGTAAAAAAATCAAGCTCAATAGAATAACAAAATGCATAGAAAAATTAAATAAATCAATTGAGTAATCAAAGGATAAAGAAAATGAGTAAAGTGGAGAAAATATGCAAGAGAGTTTCAAGAAAATATAAGTAAAGAACCAAGAATGAGAAGGGATCAATCACTTTAAGATTTAAAAAATCATTATGATCCTTTTTGTAATCTTATCTTAGTTACTTTAAAGATTTAAGGACTCAGTTATTACATGAATATTTATATGTAGAAAGCAATTCATAAATCTTTTCATAATTAAGGAACAATTTATTTTGATCTTTAAAGAATTTTTTTGATTTCCAAACAAACTTTAATGAACTTTTAAATTAATTTTAAATCCAAAATATATATCGAATCGGTCTATTTTATCTTTGAAAAGACTTGAGATTTGAACTTTTTAACCTAGTTTACATAAAGGTTTGGCTAGCCCAAGAGGTTAGATCGATTAGCCAAAAAATAAAATAGAAAGCTATAGAATAGGTATTGTCATTATGTTAACGGATTGGCTAGTCGAACCTCCATCTATGTAGATTTATACTAAACAAAGGTAAGTATTTGACTATCTAAATATGTCTAAAAACCAAACAAATATATAATAACTAACACTAGGTGTTTGACTAGATGAATATGTCTAAAAATTAATTATTCTAACTAATAATAGAAAAATTCAATCAATTTTGTTGATTCAACCATGAAAACCTTAAACTGACTAATTTTGCAGTTTAGTTTTTAATTTTTTAGTTTGATTTACTTTAATAACTTTTATTACTAAAAATCTATCAATTTCGTAAATTAATTAATTTTTATACAATTTTCAATTAAATTTCAAATTCTTCAATAAATAAAAGATAGTCGTCTTCAATCATATTTTAAAAATTTTAATTTATTCAATTTTTTATAACAGCTTAGTGCCGGTTATATCTTTTAAACCTTAAACCTTTTATCTTACTAGTTTAACTTTCAATCCAATTTTTAAAATGTTTGTTTTAACACCTAATTTGTTTGTTCAAAGATTATTTTAGTTAGCATTAGACATACATAAATTATAAGAAGATTCTTTAGTATATTAGAGAGTTGCAAAGAGTCTTCAGTCTGGAGAGAGTTTTTGAATGAATTTATATATTGTATAGTGTACTTTAAGCCTTAGCTTCTATTTGGTTGGGCTTATACTAATAGAGCTTTTGTCAGTAGAGCTTTTTTCTGTAGATCTTTTCTGAGAAGAACTTTTCTAAGAAACCAGTTTACTGTTTGGCTTTCATTTAAAAAAAGAGTTTTTTTTTAAAGAACTTCACACAGTAGACTGTTTGGCAACATTAAAAAAAGCACTTTTAATTTTAGCTATAGTTTATTTTGTAATAAATATTATTTATGCAAATATATATTATTTAAAGTATATTAAACAATATGCAAAGCACAATATATTAATTATTATATAATTTTAAATCATATGAAATATAAATGAAAATATATCTAATAAATCTTTTATATGAATTATAACATAAGTAAAACTAATATAAAAAATAAATATTAAAACATATAAAAAAGCCAAATAATGTTATATAAATCTCAAAATAAATATTCAAGTTGAGTAAATAGTTAAATACATAAGATGGGTTTACAAGAATTTGATGTGTACATATAGAGGCCATGACTCAATGGTAAACAAGTCTCACTTTAACCTAAAATTAGAAATAATCACATACCATAATTAAAATACCTTAATTATATGGATTAATGCTGTTACAGTTTCATTATAACAAATGATCATACTAATTCTTTGACCCTCACTGCATATAAAACAAACCTTAATCAATTAACATGGATAAATGAGGGTCAACTAATTATGGATCCCAAATATTTGTTTTATTTTCTTATGGATGTCTAGCATCCATCGATCTAAATTCATGAATATGTGCACTAAAATTTCAATATCTTTAACATCAAATATACTTAATTTTGAATTCGATTTGGATTAATCTAACAAGTCATTACAACAAAGGACACTTTTAGCGACAAAAAACTTTGTCGCTAAAAGTAAGTAAATCGTCACTAAAAGTCATTAGTGATGATTTACATTCGTCACCACAAACATCACGAATTTCCCGTAGCAGAAAACTACAGGCGATGATTTTCAAAAATCGTCACTAATAGTTTTTTACGACACTTTATTTTCGTAGCAATAAATTATAGGCAACATTTTTCTAAATTGTCACCAATAACTTTTTACTATGTTTTATTTTCATAGCTAAAAGTTATTAGCTACATTTTGTAAAATGTAGTCAAATTTTTAACATACATTATAACAAAATGTTATGTCATGTCAATTATAATTATTGGTGTCATTTTTAATCCATAATATTGCATGTAACATTTAGATTTTTTGTATAATTTATTATACAAAAATATAATAAAAATAATTGAAAATTAAAAATATTGTATATAAAAAATAAAATATCATTAAATTTGATAATGTATAAGATGTTAATTACAATTTCAAAGATACTTATATACGAAATAAAAAATACAAATAATAATGAGTAAGACTCATTTTTATCTTCACCGCTTACATAACTCTAGCCAATGGAGTCAGCAAACAATCGAAGACGACAGACAATCAAATATGACGAACAATCCTACGATGTTAAAAAGAAAAGCTTTTAATCCCCAGATCCACGACTCATCAGCAAAGCTTTACTTCATGTTTCATCCCTTGTCCAATTTCTCAGCATACAATTGACAAGCAAAGCCAAATGCACCGAGAACATAAGCAAAAGCAAAGCATCATGAGATTAAAAGGAGTAACGCTTGAAGATAATGGCAATGGTGAAGTAAAAAGGGAAGAAGCAGAAACTTACGCAAGATGGGAGAAGTCAAGCTTTTGCTCGACGGGGACACCGTTCTCGGTTGCTTCCTCAACCTTTGACAAACAAAAACCCAGAAATAAACTCACGACAGAACTAAAACACACACGCATTCAAGCAAATGGATAATAAACGATTATGAAAAATCGACATGACACAACACAACGAAGCACAAGTAGGTTTGAGTCGGAATAAATTAGTAATCAACCCCAAATGGAAAATAAATGGTAACTAGCATGAAATTTTTAATTGGAAGCAAACGCGAATATTAGAAATCACAATACAAAAATCATTTCTAACATAACTTTCATCGAACACTTAATAGACTGTACTCAAACAATCTTCAAATTTTATTTTAAGCTTCAATCAACCCATTCCGGACTCACTACCCATCTCACCATCTTCATTATTATGACAACACACATTTGCCATCGAGAAAACCCCAACACACACAAATTGAACACAAAACCTAGCAAAAAACAACACCTAAATACAACAATATCACTATTAGAAGAAAAACTAGACCCAAATACTTCGACCGACAACGACGCAGATGACAGGCGATAGAAGAAGATGACAATAATGGCGAACACAAGGAGAGAAAACAAAATGTAGAGGAAGACGACGGTAGAAGAAAAAGAACGAAGATGGAGTTTTCTTTTAAAACAAAACGTAGACTTTGCACATTTTCATTTAATTTTTAAAAAGTTCAAACATTTGACGAAGATTTCAGATTTCGTTAACAAATGTCAAAGATTTAGTGACCTCAAAATGTCGCCAAATCTTTGACATTTAGCGACAAAACGTCCAAGCCGTCACAAAAGATAAGCCTTTAGTGATGAATCATTAAAACGTCGCCAAAAAGCTGGAGTTTTGGAGACGAATTCGTAAATTGTCGCCAAAAAAATTATAGTTAAAAGTCAGCTTCGTTGTAGTTAGTATACAAGGATAATTAATTTTAAAATGTCCAATATTTTGAGATTGTTTTAATTCAGCTTTTAAGTTTTTAAAATTTTTAATTGAGTGATCAACCATTTAAAATTTTAATAGTTTAATTTAAACCGTTAGTTTCGTTAATAATTTATTGATTTGGCTAACAAACTCTTTATTATTCATGACATGTAGATGTTCATATGACAAAATAATGATCATAATTAGACTTGAGCAGAGAGAGTTTGTTTTGGGTAAGTACTTATGTATCATGAGTAATAAAAATTTTGTTAATCAAATCAACAAATTATTAAGGGAATTAGTGTTTTGAATTGAACTGTTAAAATTTTAAAAGGCTAATCACTTAATTGAAAATTTTAAAAAGCTTCATAACTGATTGAAAAATTCTGAAAAATTGGATACTTTAAGATTAGTTATCTTAAGCATATAAGTATTTATTTGTTTAATGGTTTCAGCGCCCTGTTTTAAACTATACAACCAATTTTTAATGCGTAGAAAGTGATAGAATCAGGCTTTAACCACTACGAGAGGAGATGTTGATAATATTAGTAAATATGCTTTACCTAATGAACGATTAGTTACATTTCTAATAAAGTATGTAAGCATAAAGTGGAAGTGAAGGAAGCCAGCCGTCATACGTGAACCATCAGGCTTTGGATTTGTACAAAGCTAAAGAATGTTAGAGGTTTTCTGCATGGGAAAGGAAAGAATAATACCTTACGCTATAAGTTGAAGAATCATAACTAATGAAGTTCCACTTCATGCAAATGTTTTGAGCCTTAGACACAGAAATGGGAATATTGGGGAGTCGGAGAGGGTTGATCATTTCGTGTTGCGTTCTTTTGCTTGCTCTAGTCGCAGGAGGTCAAAGCCTTCCGTCCCAAAACAAGGTAATTTAACTTCATGCTGATGCAACCATAACAAATGGGCTTTTCTGAACGCAGAAACTCGTCTTAGGATGTGACCTCACCTATATTGTGACAATGTCACTCGTGCTGTTGCTCCATGCTTTTCTTTTTTCTTCTGAAATCGTATTGCTCCATACTTTCGACCTGTCGTTTTGACATGCATGACTTATTACTTACTTTTATGCAATCCAACTAAAGTTTTAAAATGTGGTTTGCCATTATAATTTAATTTATTATAAATATATTTTATTATTCTAAATATCGTAGTATCAAAATCATGATTAGAGATTGTTTGTTTATTGAGTGTTAACTGCCAATTATTGTAATTTATTAAACTCAATTTTAATAATAATTCATATTAAATACTTCATTGAATGCTTGGTAAAAATTTAAATTCTAGCGTTCTTAGTACTATAAAATAATTAAAAAGATAAAATGAGTAAAAAAGTGAGGAAGATTTTTATCTTTTAACCTATTTTAGTGATAAGAAATTCCATTATTATTCATATTATACCAAATTATAAACTTTGTTCCTAAAATGCTTAAACTCCGATTTGATCCTGACACACTAGACTAAGACCCATCAGCGCGAACTACGGCAACGAAATTGCACATACGTGGTCACAATAGAAACAACCTGCAGCAAGGGTGCGGAGACCTCAAACCATGTCGGCCTGAGGTTTGGCGACACAAATTCTAACAAAGTAGTAGAGCGCCACCTCAACTCCAAGTATGTGGGCAAGTTGGATCCACTGCAACCAGCGGTCATCGAGGACGATGTGGCCATTGGGAAACCATTCGAGGCTTGCACTGTAGACCAGTTCAAAGTCAAAGGGCATTGCATGGAGTCACCTATCTGCAACTTGTACCTCAAATTGAGTGGAACGGACGATTGGCGACCAGGTTATGCTCAGGTTAGGGTGTTAGAGAGGTCTAATCTTAGCTCTCAGTATTTCTATTTTCGCAGGTTCTTGCCTAGGCGCGTTTGGCATGGCTCTGATATGTGTGACACAGAGGTCACTCCTTTTGGGATCAAGCGTAAGAGCAAGTTTTAATGTTTTCAAGTAATTTGTTGCATGTAAGCTGTTGCATTACATGTTTATTTGTTTGTAAATTAATATGATATTGTTCAGAACGACTTGAATTTAATACTTATCTTTAGCACCATAAATTAGAATGCATTGAAACTATAATAGAATTGATTAAACATATATAGTATCATTGAAATCTTTAGAATCCTTTTTAGCTTAATATCAAATAACTAAATTTACAATTTTTGTCTTGAGTATTTTCTTATTAATTTTTTTTGACAATCCAAAAATTCTATTTATTTACTGTTTATCAGAAAAACCAAATGTGGAAATTATATTGACTTAGTAACATTGTTAAAACGACTTCATCTTAACAACATAATGAGCAGTACATTTTATATATTTATGTTATCCATTCTAAGAAGAGAAATGCTCCCACGAGAGCAAAGACAAAATAGATAGTCATAAAATTTGTAGTCAGTGGCGCTACTTTTTTTTAATTGATGTTCTTCATTATGACATGTCTGAATCTTATTATCACTTCCCGCACCAGAGCAAATTTAATTAGGTAGGGAATCGCCGCCCAATAATAAGGTTTATCACTCAAATTTTATCATTGAATGAAGAGCTACAATGTGCAAAATTCACGTAATTTAATAAAAATAATGTAATAAATTTGAACTTCTTTCTATCTAGAAATCTTCTTAAATCAAATTCACGTAATTTAATAAAAATAATGTAATAAATTTGAACTTCTTTCTATCTAGAAATCTTCTTAAATCTAACTCTATGAAATAATTTGAGGGGGAACTTGGTTCGCAGAGGACAATAGAAATGATAATGAATAGAGTGAAGAATGAAAATGGATATAATCATTATAATTATAATGTTTGGTTAAGATGAAGAAATGATTATTATAACCATTGACGGTGGTTGATTTGTTAAAAATGTTGAGAAATAAAATTTTGTTTTATATCAAAATTTAAAATATATTTTAATTGATATATTTAATTTATGCATCCTATTTATAATGACGGAATGTTTAAAATCAAGTATATTATGGTATTTCATTTCTAATAGCTTTTGAAGAAAGAAAAATACTCCAGTATTTTCTTGCATCAACATATCATTAGTTACATAATATCCTCAAAATATAATTTAATCATCCATAATATTGTACAATTCATCGACATAACTATAATATCCACCATTCTGTTGCTATAGTAAAATCAAGTAACATAGTTTAATACAATTTACATTCCTATGATAATGCAAATGATATAAAATATCACAGTTATACATAATATCTTAACCAAAAGCCTTCAATTGATGCAAAATAACATATGAACACTACAAACTTTATTTGCATCACAACAACAAAATTCTAACTAATATAAAATAACCTGGTTAGGCAACATCAATTACATCATAAGTTCATAATACTTACAAAAATATAAATATGCTTCATCGAATGATTCACAGACTAGAAGATGAATAGAAGAATCTAAGTACCAAAGACCTTTTTAAATCTCTGTGCAAAATGAACAAAATCTGAACTTTAGCAGGATCATTACAGAATAACGCAGCAGCCTTACCACCATTCATTTGAGTGCCGGTGGGTGTAGTCAGAGCCAAACAAAGGAGGAGAGCTTGACTATATTCCACTAACCTGGCAATCCTGAAGTGGCTGAAAACATGCTATGACTCTAACTATAATGGTGGCATTTCCAGTAGTTCCATTTTCGTGTTTCAATGCGCGAAAAATTGTTTGGCTTGCTGCTTGGCAGACCATTCTACTCACCCAACCCCTCAAAGTATCAAAACACAAATAACACAATCGTTCAAGGAATGGTAAAATAACACTCCTTGTTCGTCAAGTAGGGGCGATGTCAATTGAATAACTGAAAGCTAGATTTACCTGTTATAGAAAAGATAGAAATGAGAGAGACCAGTAAATGTTCGAATGAATCAGTCCAATGGCTGAACAACCGCAATGAGAACAAACAAAATATGTATAGATGATTGATTGGACAATGTTCAGCTAATCTGGAGTACATAATAGGGAATGACGATGAAAAAAGTGGATCCCATGGAAAATGACTGATAGAATAAGTGGGATGCTAATGGAAATTTTGATCCGTAAAACAAACAAGTTATAGGATCACTCTGCAATAGAGGTTCAAGGAGATGACTTTGCGCTATACATCAACAAATAGACTCAACAACCACATCCTGTTTTTCGTCCCAAAAGAAACGCCACAGTGACCTCCCAATCAAAATATTATAGATTTCTACAAAAAAAGAACTCAAATGTCAAAACCACATCTCTTACACGAAATCGAGGAAGTGAATCAAATGCAAAAGTAACTAGATTCTAGGACCCCAGATGTATAAACAACAAACATTAGTAAAAATGATTGATGAACTTGGCAAGCAGAAACAGAGAGATAGCATAAAGACGAAGTACTTGCAAATATTTTCTCCAAACAAGTAGGCACCTCTTTTTGGAAAATAAATCGTTAGAAGAAAAGAATCTACTCGAGAGATAGAAATGTGTCAAAAATCAAAATAATCAAGCAATTCGATCCCTTTGCTCCCAATTAGGCCATATGTTGTTACGAGTAACAATCACCTTAAAGTTCTAGAACAATAGGAGTTAAGCTTTCTTGTGAAAAGATGAAAACCCACCATTAAAGAAAAACTTGCAAATTAAGCTCCAACAAACACAACAGGAAAAAAAAGGGCAGCAGGTAGTGCAAAAGCCATAAAATAAGTGATTTAAAGAGAGAACGAATGTCTTCAGATAGACATAACTAAATACCAGCAAAGAGCATAAATCTGAAAAATGAAAACTTCAATCAAAGCAACAAGGAGATCTAGCATAAAAAATCCAAAGACTCATTAGCAAAGATTACGATTAAGCACCAACAGTCTGAACACAAGTAGTCCTCAAACCAAAAATCAACGTCCAAAAGGGGAAGGAGCCTTACATTAAAACACAGGATTCGTAAGAAACCAGATTAAAGAAAAAATGTGGCTTGTAAGAAACTGAAATCTTAACAAAGGCGAAGAAAAACGAACATGGCTACTACTGCTATTACTTACTTATAATGAAAGTAGAGAATGAAGGAGGAAACATCAAGAGTCGTGGGCAAAATGCGAGCCAAAAATATAGAGCAATGACTCATTCCTCTAGATTACGAGAGGAATGGAGTAATGCTCGAAAACGAGGAATCAAAATATAAGCTATCCAATCATAGTTCCTTACTAAACGTTACTTTTCATTTCATACACATTCCTCTTTCTTTATACTTACTAAACAAGCACACCCTGAGTCTTCATACTTTTTTAGCGTACTCTAATTCTTAAAGAGATACACAAAATCAAGTAGTATATACAAATTAAATATAAATTATGATGAAATAAATATAAATTTACCCTTATTTTATTATTTATATATCACAAATGTTTATAATTTTGCCTATATAACACGATTATTCTTTTAAAATACCCGTTGGCCTCACATATATAATAGTACTAATACTAACATGTAATACTTTATACTTGTACATAACAGGTATCGACTAGTTTATCCCAATCAAGAGTCTAAGTTTCGTACGTGCCTAGATTTAGTTTTAAGATAATTCCGACAGCAAAATGATGATTACCCCCATTTAAGTTTTTAATAATTTGCTCAAATAATGAATTGATACATGCTCTAATGTGAATCTGAAATAATTTGCCCAAAAGAATAAAATGGTACGCCTTATTTTGATGTCCATTAATAGCTACTAACTAACCTCACGCTCACACTCACACATCATAACAAGTACATGTAAATCCTTTAAAGGTAAGAATGATAATAAAACTCAAGCTTGGCCCAATCCACTTAGTTCTGATATGAATTCAACAAGATTTAACTTAGCCCAAACGAATTAGTTGTGATTTGAAGTTAACAAACTTAATTTAAGTTGATTGAATTTTGAATTCAATTTAGAATTCAATTTTTTTTATTAAGTTCAAATTCTACAATCTGGCTTGACCGAAAATTCAAGTGTATATATGTATATATACAAAAGAAAAAAAAATCATAAATGCAAATGTTCAATCATATTCTGTTCTCTCTAGTCTCTTGTCCAAGAGCTTCAATCTTTCCTAAATCACTTCATTATTTCATCTCCTTCACTTCTGTTGTAACTATCTTTCCACCTATTTCTTTGTATTGAATTATACTAGCTTATCAAACTTCTTCCAAGTGAAATACAAATCATTTGGTTTTATCATTTTCCCTTTTTGATAACTCTAGACTTTTTCTTTCCCAACAATAAGCAAGAGCCATTGACTCCCTGAATTTTTTTATATTTTATAGGAATTAATCATCCCAAGTGTACCATTGAATTAGAGACCATGGACTTAATTCAACATCTATATTCATGTTTAAATAAGTCCTTGTTATAGAGAGTCTAAAACTATTTGTTGATTGACAAAAGATAAAGGAGAACTGAGCGAGTTGGGAGTTTGGATAGGTTAGGAAGAACCAAGTTGGAAGTTGAACAGGTAAACTTCGAGCCTACTCAAAGTACTATCAAGTTCAGGTTTAGACGGCATATGATCCAGCCTTAGTTGAGTTTCGAGCTACCTGTATAAGGCTTTGGACTAGACTAGGGCCTCTTCAAGCTCGGTCTAACTCAACCATTATCAAGCCTACACAAGAGCCTCACATCACAATTTTTTTGAAATTTTAAGATATTATAAATTATCAAAGAAATATAGAGAACAATGTACAAAAAATGACAAACCTAAAAAAGACAAAAGGGCATCCGGGCCGCATTCACAAATGCGCTAGCAGCACATTCCCCAATATGCTTAAAATAAATCACATAGATACAACACCAATGTCATGATATGCAATCATAAGTAACACTCAAATCATCAATAATATTTGATTGGTACAGGAAAACACACTTCACATGCACATTATTAATTATATGTCAATAATCACATAATTCTATACTCGATAAATATATTTAAGTCTCTCTAACTCATTAATTTAACAAATTTCTAAATATGCGACACTCTTATATGGAGTTTTTACAATTCGAACTTAACTTCAATTAGTTTTAGATATACAAATAATTACTAATCACACAATAAAATATTTAAAATGCACAAATAATAGAACAAAGATCTTAAAAAGTTGTAATTGATATATATCATCAATTTTCGTACAAAAACTTAAAACTCTCTTTTTGAAGCAAACAATAGCCTAAGCACTTTTTGGAACTTTGTAAGCCAAATAAAAAGTCTAGAAGACGTATTGTAATTCTCCCTAGACATTGGTTTTCTTCAAGTTCTCGTCTCACTTTTTCTTTTTTCATTAATACTTAAATTGTAACAAGGCTTCTGGGATTTTAAATAGCTACTAAACAGCAAATATTATGTTATAGTGATAGGATTGAATTTTCTTAGATTTTCTTATGCATTTATATGTGATTTCAATCCTATTTTTATAGATAAAATGCTC
>JANITX010000211.1:15257183-15268778 GCA_027564395.1 Erythroxylum ulei
GAGCCAATTATGCTTAACAGAATTTACCAATTATATGATATTAATTTGAATAACGAATTATGGTAATGCATTTATTATTTTTATACTAATTGATATTTTAATTAATTATTAAATCGCATGAAATCTTAAAATTAATTATATAATTCGTGTCACATGAAGCTTGTTAGAAGACAATGGTATCACTTAAACTTTTATTGTAATTAACCATCGTCCTTACTTTCTTTGTGTTAGAAAAAATAACATATAAATTGAGAACAGATATCTAACTAGACTCATTTCTCAAGGTTTGCGAAGCATGAGATGCGTCAGAGATTTTATTATGGAGGGTCATCACTCATCACTGCCACTGGTAGAAAACAGTCTTAAGGCAAAACAACGAAGCAGCTCATATGTCACATCTTCAATTGGGTGGGGGAGGCACGGGGGACAATATGAATGTGTATATGATACTTAATGGACGGTTGAGATTAAAGGAATGTTGTCAGAGCAGATAAGACCGTGCAAAGCTAAAAGGACAGGCATTGCATTTATGTGATGCAAGTCCTTTTGTTTTGTCTAGAGCTTACGTTCCAAGGTAGACTAAAACACTATCCGGAGCCTGGGAGAGACAAGAGACCCCCATCTATTCGAGTTGCCGAACCCTAGCTATATGCATCAGACTTGATGATAAATCAAGGGACTGAAGATTAATGCTAATGTCAGGAGACATGACCGAACAGTTTTTGGTAGTCCTCGTAACATTAAAAGCGCATGCAGAAATGTTACAGAAAAAACCGTAAAGATGTAGTAGTTTTCTAAAGTTTCAGATTTTGCCCAATCCTTTTTAACACAATCAAAATCTTAAAAAATTAAATGAACAAATATAAATTAACTGTTAATGTAATTCGACACACTTTGTTTATATTCATGAGGCCTTCATCTAACTTAATTTTTTAACTAACGACAATAGTTCTGTATAAGATTTTACTGAACCGTACCACTCAACCTTTGACACTATCCCTTGTCATCACTATCTATGAAAGAATTTCATCCTTAATATTACGACCGTCTCATATTAATTTCAACAAAAAAAATTTCTCAACAATCTTATAACAAAAAAATACTAAAATAAATAACTCAAGTGATTAAACAAAATACAACATAAATGATAACACTTGAGAAATAACCGAAAACCAACTCCCTTATAAGTTCAGTTCCACCAAAATAAGTCTAAAAGTTTTTACCACAAACTATAGGTTGATTCACGAAAATAGTAATATTAATTCATAGCTGCAGCATAAAGACACCAAATATGACAACCTATGCAAACAAACCACTCCAAGATGTTGCAGCCGCAAAGAAATCAATCAACAAATGTCGCTGTCGAAGAGGGAATTATACTAACATGATAAATAATCGAATTAGTCCTTTAAGCTCCTTTTAATTACCAAACCAAAAGACCCTTAGCCTCACCTCGCACACCACCTGTAACCAAACAGAAACAACACAAGGAAGGAGTCACGCACACAAGGAGAGACACACACAACACACCCAATCTGCAGTTCCCACACAATATCCTTTAGCCCACAAACACGCTAACTGAACTAGACTCCAAAGAGACTCACGGCTGCAATAGGAACCAAAATCAATTCACAATAAAACCCAGCTGAAATCACACAAATAATTAACATCACAGGGAAAGTCACAGCTAGGCACATACACCCATCAATATGTGTTGCGTTATTCACTAAGGACCCATCCAACATTTGTCCCCCAATACATCAAGAAGGAGTTTTCACACACGTCACCAAGTAGTAGCCATATGAATCACGTTGTTCTACCCAAAAAAATCAGCAATAGATAGATTAATATCTTGACCCATTCAACTGCCAAATATCATCAAAAGTTAACTTAAAATCTAGCTGTTGTTGTCTCATATAACTTGTCGTTTTTCCACCTAAAAAACGACAACATTATAGCTTATAACACATGAAAATCTTAGCCATATTACAGATACAAATAATCAACCAAAACCTCCTTAGATAGCCTTTATCCCAAAATAGGATATACATTGAATCTCATCTTGACGAAGATTTTAATTTCAATCAACCTTATCTTGAAAGAGTCCCACATAAATCCAACTAAGTTTAATTATCAAATAATGACCAAAATTAAGTAATAAGATATAATAACATATATCTTAGCAATCTTCTCCTTTTGACATTATTTGTCACATATCAAAACTCCCCCTAAAGAAAATAATTAGACATGTAAACATCCAATGCACAAACTAAGAATTCCCCCTTAATTAAACATTAAGTTCCAAAGAAAATCTAAAGAAACAATAATGAATAATTATCCAATCATTCAAATTTCTCTTATTTGGGACAAAAAGATGCCAAAAAGTAAGACTAATAGTTACAGAAATACCTTAAAATCTCCTCCTGAATTGAACAACCATAAAAAAGAATTTGATGTCTCCCTTGGTACAAAACAATACCAAAACGAAGAATGCCTTCAATGCAAAATCTCAGCGAATAAAGAAGCATAAAAGTTAGTAGTAAGTGCAGCGAAAGAATTATAAGCACGTGATACAATAGTAGAAAGTCAAGATAACAATTTACTACCAGTTAATACATATGCCAACATATTATTGCTCACTTAAATTTCATCTTCATAAGTCTTATCAAATTCATAAACCCCATCATCAAGCATAGCGTCATGTACATACCAATCAATTGAACCTTAGAAAACCTATAAATAAAAACTCAGAAAGCCTAAACGATAACTCCTTCGACCTCTTTTTTTTGTTTTTAATAAATAACATCAAATTATACTTAAAAAATGTAAAGTACACAGTCCATATGTCCTTTGAAGAAATTCAAACTTGGGCTTATTCCTTGTCACATTATCTCGATCATCAACTGTCTGGTTGATTTCTTTATCTGAAGTAACTGACTTATCCTCAGTCTGAACAGTTTCTTCAAAAGTAGTAATTAACTGTGAATTTGGACAATTTCTTGTTTTTTCGTTACTACGTCTTTGTTCTTGTATTTGGCCCTTTCTAACCCAAAAGTACTTAGGTAATATAGGTTACTGCTGGAAATTTAATGGAGAGTGTCCAGAATTTTAGTTTTGACCCCTTTGAAACATCATTTGTAACAACTTGTAACATTTTGGTCTTATGTGCCCAATTACTCCACAAAAGTGAGATACAGGTATGAACCTCCAATTTTTCTTTGAGATTTCTCCTTGGACAGATCTGGTTGCACTAACTTTCTCATCATTCGACTTGGAACATTCACCTATATAGCAAATGCCTTGAAGGCCTCCTTAATCTTACCAATTTTTAACAACTTTTTTAGCTTTTCGGTACCTCCATTTAACATTGTTATTCCATTTTCCGTGCTAACCAACTTCAACTTTGTTTCATTAAGCTCATCTATTATAGATAACAACTTCTTCTTAAGATCTTGAATGGTATTCTTCATGGTAGAATTTTCTTCCTTTAACTTCTCATTTTTCTTCCATGTTTGGACCCATTTAGCATACATTAAGTCATAGGCTTTGTAAATACCTTTCTTTTCATCATCTGAAGTATTGTCATCACTGTTAAAATCTGAGATTGAGCTTTGAGCTTATTCGTCTGCATTTTTTCCAAAATTTTCTGATTTACTCACATTTTTGCAATCGATTACTTCCTTCTTGGTTGCTGTACAGCAAGTAATTGGACTTCTGCTATATAAAGCAACTAACGCAACACTATTTACAGCTTCTTTTTTACTACAATACTTACTTCCGGATTCATTCTCACTCCAAGTGCTTGTATAACTCATAGGATTTCAATACTTCATGTATAGTCTGCAAAGTATCCCATGCTTCTTTTGCCGATTCACAAGCTGATATCATTGAAAAGTGACCTTCATCAACAACACTAAAGATGGCGTGCAGGGCTTGAGAATTTCCAGATGCTCTCTCTTTTTTAGCCCTTATCCACTCAGATGCATCTTTAATCATTGCTTTTCCCCTTTCATTAGTCGTACTGGATGTGTCCAGTCATTTAAAACCAAGTTCCATATGCCTAAATGAATACTCTCATTCGTGATTTTAATTTGAACCATCTAACAACGGTAGCTTGCTGATTGATGCCCCTTCTCTTATAGCCATAATTGTGAAATAAAGATCTACACCAACGTGCGATACCAAGTTCTGATTCGATGACCTTGCTCTGATACTAATTGAAAAAATCGTTGGGGTGTAGTAGTTTCGCATATTTTCGAATTTTGGCGCAGTCTTTTCTAGCATAATCAAAAACTATAAAAATTAAACAAACAAATATAAATTAACACCGATATTTGCTAATGTATTTCGACGCATTTTGCCTATGTCTGCGAGACACTCACCCAACTTAATTTCTTCACTAACAACAATAGTTTTATATAAGGCTTTACTGAGTCGACACTACTTAACCCTTAATACTATCTCTCGTCCTTATTATCTGTGAAAGAATTTCACACCTAATAGTACGACCGCCTCGTACTAACCTCAACAGAGATTTTTTTTCAACAATCTTATAATGAAAGAACACTAAATAACTCAAGTGGTTAAACAAAATTCAACATAAATGACTTGAGAAATAACTGAAAAAAAACTCCCATATAGGTTCAGCTTTACTGAAATAGGTCTAAAGGTTTTCACCACAAATTATGGGTTGATTCAAGAAAATAGTAGTATTAATTCACAGCTGCAGCATGAAGACACCAAGTATGACAGCCCATAAAAACAAACCACTCCAAGATGTTGCAGCCACAAAGAAATCAGTCAACAAACGTCACTGTCAAAGATGGAATTATACTAACATGATAAATAATCGAATTAGTCCTTCAATCTCCTTTTAATCACCAAACCAAAAGACCCCTAGCCTCACCTCGCACACCACCTGCAATCAAATAAAAACAACACAAGAAAGGAGTCACACACACAAGGAGAGACACACAGAACACACCTAATTTGTAGCTCCCACACAAAACTAGACTCCAAAGAGACTCATGGTTGCAACAAGAATCAAAATCAATTCACAATAAAACCCAGTTGAAGTCACGCAAATATCATCATAGGGAAGTTACAAATACGCACATACACTCATCAACATGTGTTGCACAATTCACTAAGGACCCATCCAACATTTGTTCCCCACTATACCAAGAAGTCTTCACACACGTTACCAAGTAGTAGCCACATGAATCATGATATTCTACACATAAAAATCAGCAATAGATAGATTAATATCTTGATTCAATCAGCTGCCAGATATTATCAAAAGTTAACTTAAAATCCAGCTGTTGTTGTCTTGCATAACTTGTCATTTTTTCACCTAAAAAACAACAATATTTTAGCTCATAACACACGAAAATCTTAGCCATATTGCAGATACAAATAATCAACCAAAATCTCCTTAGATAACCATTATCTTAAAAGAGGATATATATTGAATCTCATCTTGATTAAGATTTTAATTTCAATCAACCTTATTTTGAAAGAGTACTACATAAATTCAACTAAGTTCAATTATTAAATAATGACCAAAATTAAATAATAAGATATAATAACGTATATCTTATCAATTATGATACACAGTTTTATATAAGGGCCGTAATGTGTACAGGGGTAAAGATCATAACATTTGTTTGCCAAGATACAGTGGGAGGCACTCGCTAAAAGTTTCGCCCTTGTAATCTTAACATAACACCCTATACGAATTCAATCTTTCTCCAGATTCGTAATTGTTCCTCTAGATGAAGCCCCTCGAGTGACAGTCATAGTCATTTAGACCTATTTGTAATGTGATTGGTATGCCAACTTAATGTATAGGTGACTCTCAATGATGATTTGGTTATACAGTTGCAGGTGTATCTTCGAAGCAACAAAATAGTGAAAGCTCTTACGATCCAAAAACGTTTGCTGCTATATGTAGAATCGAACTACTTTTGCAATTTTATGAAAAGGGCATCAAATTAGTTTTATAGTGGCGATTTTATTACCCTTTTAAGCGTTTTTACTAGTTACATTTTTATGCATTGAAATTAATCTCACCATGGATTTAATTCTTGTTTACCACGAAAATTAATTCCAGTTTAGTTGAGCGCAATGGAAGACATGAAAGCTTACAAGATATAAAGAGTTAGCGGTCCTTAAGTTGAAACCTGTCAGGCAAATAAAGTCTCATTGATGGAGGGGCGTATTCATCACTCGCTTGGACAGCAAGTTGGCTCAACTATGGATCATTGAAGTTTGACAGAGAAAGATACGTGACAACTTCTGTGTTTGAATCCAAAATCATTTTGGTGTATCCATTACATTCTGTCCAGAAAGTAAAATAATAATACGATGATGATGATGATGACGACATAATCATTCCCTCAACCCCTTCCCTCTCCATTTCCACTGAGTTTCATCTGGTTCACTACAACTACTCACACTCCACTAGATTCCTTATCCCTCTCTTACTCTGTGCATGGATTCAAAACTACACTTTGAGTGCCCCACTTCAGGGAAACATCAGCATTACCAATCTGCAATTTTTGGTACTTTTTCTCACTTTTAACCTCTCTTCTTCATATTCTTCATTCTTCACTCTTTCTCGCACTATACCTCTCCATTCCTTTTGTCTCTGCCTCTCTATCCCTCTATTCCACTGTTTCTTTTTCCCTTTTCCCACTCTTTATATTTCCTCTTTCCAGCTTATTCCATTCGCCTAACAGATAAGAACCATTAAAAAAGAAACTTTAATAACCGAAGGGAGATTATTGTCATACATCATGTCTGCTTCCACTTCTTCTAGGTGGTGCCCAACACCTGAGCAGCTTATGATCTTGGAGGAGTTGTTTAGAAGCGGGATTAGAACACCTCATGCATCCCAGATTCAGAGGATCACTGCCCACCTTTCTTTGTACGGAAAGATTCAAGGCAAGAATGTGTTCTATTGGTTTCAAAACCACAAGGCCAGGGATAGACAGAAGCTTAGAAGGAAACTCATTAAGCAACTCCAACAGCAGCAACTGAATTACCATCATCTTCGCCACCTTGAAGAGCCACAGTACAGCCCCTCAAACTATCATCTCCTTAACTACCTTTATCTTCCCACACCACTTTCAGATATCCATCAACTTCCGTATCATACCTCAACTGGTTTTCATCCTTATCAGGTAACATTATCAAATTCTTTCTTCTTGGCGTTCTTAGTTGTTCTTAGCTACCTGAGTTGAGAAACCTGTTTATGTATCTTGTTTCAGGGACAGAATTAGTCACCAGAGTTTTAAATACCTAGTTACCATTTCTAAGACGCATACACAGAGATACTATAGATTTTGGTAAATGTAGAATACAACGTGACACTTTCCTGACGAAAACCAACAATATTCTATTTCATTTAGTACACAATTCTCCAAACAAGGTTATAAGTTATTTTTCTTATGAATGAACTTACTTATTTAGGCTGGGGCCTTATACTGCATAACAAATGTACATTAAGCTAATTATGAACAAAAACGCGTGCATCGACATCAAGGATCTGTTTACACCTCCGGTTAGTCGTTGAGTTTCAACTTTTAAATGCTGGCTATGAGTTATCACTTAGCACTGACAAAATCATGTCACTAACTAGGATTAACTAAGACATGAGTGAAGTTATAGCTAGGGCTTCAAGTCGTGGTATAGCCTGAAAGTAAATGATGATAGTTTGTTTGTCTTTAGGCAAATCGTATTCGTTCTGTTGGTTCATTGCAAGTAAGATTTAATCTCTTCTTGTTTCAGACAAACTTTGCTTATTAATTGTCTTTTCTAAACGCTGACTGAGCTTCAGTACTAGTAATTGACTGTTTTTTGAACTATTTTTGGAACAGGGAGGACTTGAATGTGCACCACCAGAACTGATGAATTACAACAATTGGAAGGTTGAGATGCCATCGACGGAGAATTCCATGACGATAACGTGCGGCCATGATCGGATGATGTGGACGGTGGACATTGGTCCAACCTCCCATTGTTGTACCAGACCACTGAGAACCCTTGAACTCTTCCCACTCACAGCCACTAATCTTAAAGAAGAATCCAAAAACTCATCATCCAAGCATCTATCTTTTCGCACACCTACCAACTAATATACATCCAACAGTGTAATCCTTTGTTGCCTTGCTAATAGAGGTAGTTTGAAAATCTGGATTTGACTTAATGTAGTGCGAGATATTTGCCTTGGTTCTGCTACGGTCAGTATAGATGTCCAACGTAGGTAGGGCTCTCGATGAACGAGAAAGATCTGAATTGTCTGGTCAGTATATTACTGGTCCATTCAACTCATCTTCTTTCATCTACTGCCTTTTCTGTTTAATATATAATAATGTTTATTTTCCATATTTATACCTGCATTGGGTTTCAAAACTGTTTTGGTTTTGTGTACATTTTCATTGTTTAGTTTGTCATTACGCACAAACTAAAGCTGTAAAAATTTCCACCAGTAGATAGGACAGCTACAGTCATATAGTACCCAGCTTTTTTGGCCTTGTCTTGGACCTTTCAGACAAGTCAAATGCCAATATTGAAAGCACGTCTTAGTGATACGGAGCAAGAAACGCAAAATCCGTCCCAGAGAAATTATTTTTAAAAAAGAAACAAAATGTAGCAGCTACATGGGTTGCATTCTGCGATGGTGATTGTATAGATGAAATAAGTCCAAGACACAAAAAGATGTATGTGATCTGATGGTGATAAGAGGCATTTCAAGTAGCCTACGCTGTACACAAAGAAGATTGCTGTTGAGTAATGTTAAATTGTTAGTTAGCTATTACATCTTCTTGAATAAAAACATGCTATTACTTAAATGTCTCTCTACTTCGGCGAGACAGAAGGTAACAATTGACATACTTATTTATTAAATTAATATAACGTGGTTCTATTTCTACATTTAGGGAGATCAATTATATGTAAAGAACATAAATTAGCTAGAAAAGATATAAAAACCATGTGCACAGAGAATGTTATCTGTTATCATTATTACGGCTGTTTTGAATAGTTGGCTTAAAATGTGGCTGCATCAATTGGGTGACAAGAGTATCTGGACACTTGATCCTTCACTCATGCCCTCTTATAATGTTCTTCATTTCATCGCAAAGATGTTGTAATTGACATGTTAAACCCAAGTTCTTTCAAGAAAAAGTAATCGGAGTTTTCTTTGTCCACAAATCTTTATATGAGCTCTTTATGAAGGTAGAGAATTTATGATTTTGGGCCAGCGTTTCAACATGCCTGTAAAACTAAGGCTTAAAATTGTAAATTGAGTTCATCGGCGGATGCTTGAAATGTATCGGTATGCAGGTATCCAATAACTGATCTTAATGTGGCTAGATTTCAAAAGAGCCGTGTGATAACTGATAATATATGATCAGATCATATTAATTAGATTCATTTCTTTTATTCTGAGTTAATTTTAATGTTTAATTGATAAAACCAATATTTATTTTATTTAGAAGGTAACAAGTGAAGATGAGATCAAATTTGATTTGAAATAATAAATTAAGACATCATTTTTGAAAGCTATAAATTTTGAAAAGATGAAGTAAAAGATTCCAGATTGTTGAAATTGATAAGACTGTCAAATTTAGTCTACTTAGGAATCTTTATTTTTAGTCCTATTATAAAGGAATTTTGATTTGTTTCAGTCATTATCTCTACAATGTTTATAGACTGATTTTGGAGAGGGAAGAACACGTTTTATTCTCAATTATTTCATTTTTTTTGGCATGAAAAGATAATCAACAACAACAACAATAGCGAAAGTTTGGCTGAAACGTGGAATCTGGAAAGGTTCAGTAGTATGTCACCTTACCTCTACTAAGTAGACAGATTATTTTTAATAGATTCACATGTAACACAAAATAATGATAGTACAAAATATAAATAAAAACATAAAAATATGTAATGCGGTACGTCATACAAAACATAGTAAGGATTAATAATAAAAGATAAAATAAGTAAATAAATACATCAACTAGAGAACAGACAAGTGCAAGTATAAATCAAATAAGCTATTACAAGAGAGTGATTAGATTAAGTAAGAAATTGCTTAGGCTAAAAAAAACTAGGATTAAATATCAATATTCTCGTTTGACGAGAATTAAAACTCCAATTGTAACTTTAGGAGGTTTTGTTTTAACCTAGATTTTATTTTAATTCAAATGTTTCTTATTTTTTGATCTTCTATTTCATATTAGTTAGTATTGATTTATTTGGATAAAAATAAAATAATCAACACTAAATTAATTATGAGTTTAGTAATTCATAATTATCATAAATGATTGGTACATTTAACAAGTAGGTTATTTATATATTTGCATATATAACTTATAAGAAATAAGAAAACTAAATTAGATAGTTATAAACAATTAGATAAGATCTTTCTATCGAATCAAAGTTACGTAAAATTAAATTTCTCATTTTTATCAGTTGGTTTGTTAGTGTTTTTATTTTCTATCTTTTTGTGTGTTAATTTTCTTTGTTCTTGAGGTTTGAAGTTATACTTAATGAAAATTAATCTTGTTTTATGTCAAGGTGTATTTTGGAACAAAACAAAAAGAATTGCAACAATTTTGGGATAAAAAGAGCTAAGCTAGATGTGGACCCTAATTAGACATAACCTCGTGCAACAACCAAAAGCATGAAATGCAACACACGGAGCCAAAGAATCAGCCCAAAAAGACAACAGGAGAATAAAATCAATCACACAAGGCAGCCGAGAGGGGACCCAGGGGCGTGGAGAGTTTGTCAAGCAATTAAATTGGCAAGGAAAGCCACGATAGCTGGGACCTCACGCATCAGGCGTGACCAAGAGGCTAAAGGAGTCACGTAAGTGACGCAAATCAAGCAGGGATTTAATTAGAATGAAGAGCCAAGGCGACAATTTAAATTAATCAAGTGAAGACTGCACAATAAAAGGAGCAATAATCAATTAGCTACATGAGGCAGCTACGGAGTCACGCACGTATAAGGGAACAATAGGAGAGCAAATCACGCACAAAGGAGGGTTGACGTGGAATAAAAGAGAGAGCCCTTAAATTGATAGAATAAAGCAACAGTGGAGGAGGCATAAAGGCGTAGGTGGCAGGCAGAACAAGGAAAAAGGAGGGCAGCGAAGACATAACAGCATAGGGTAGAGAGAAATAACGCATAGTGAGGAACGAAAGACAGAGGGCTGCGTAAAATATTAGAAGAGGGCTACGTAAGGAGTAAATAAAGAGGAGTTTCAACGGCAGATGGTAAACAAGGAAGGATGCTCATGACAGTCCCAACGTTAGCAACAGTCAGAATAGTTAAGAAAATCATAATGTTGGGTAACTAGATTTTTATTTTTTGGTTTACGGAATCCTAGTTATTGAACTTTTTATGTTGTGAGATTTGTGTTCTTTATTTCAATCGATTTATTGGTCAAGTATCAATTATTTTTCTGGATCATTATTTGATTGTTTAATTTGGCAGCTAGGTGCGCAAGTAGTTTGTGTTTTTATTCAATCAATTGCTAGATTAAAAAGGTTGACGTTCAATTCTTTTAATCAAAAGTAGCGACTA
>JANITX010000211.1:15272044-15297435 GCA_027564395.1 Erythroxylum ulei
AATATCTTTTACTATTTATATATCAATTATTAAGGTGTATAAAATATTATTAAATAATCATAAAATTATTTTATATTCATTAGGACAACACTGGAAGAAAAAATTAGGGATTCAAATTTTCTAGGGTTTCGGATTTCAGAAATTGACCACGAATTGAAAGATTAAGTGAGGGCTTTTGAAGAAGGAGGGAAGAATGTGAAGAAAAACACATGATTCTTCAAAAATCAACACTCAAACGATACAGATCAAATAACACAGAAGGGTAAAAGAGGAGAAGTCTGAAGCATACGAAGAGAAGAATAAAATGACCCTTGAAAGTTCTAAAGGAGTTGTCTGAATTCATTAACTCACCTATGCCACTTATGTTCCAGACACACGTGAGGCACACTATGCATAGCCACAAAACGTAAAGCATGGAGGGTTAAATGAAGATACATCCATCACCCTCAAAACACACAACACAAGGGATTTACATGCATGAAACACAACATTTCATTAAACACAATAATAAAAGGTCAGGTGGATGTAGATAAGAGAACAAAGGCAGAGTATAAGTGGATCATGTGGATAAAGCATATATATGCTTTGACTTAGTCAAAACTCATCCGAAGGCAGCAGTTATATGAAAACCTATATATATAGCCAAGCCTTAAGCATTCAGATACATAGAGAACAATATCAATTACAATTTTTCTGATTTCAAGTGAGGAAATAATTGAGAGTGCTAGAGTACATTATAGTAGGTACTAGAGACTTTGATAAAACTCTTGCAGGTGTTCTGTAAACACTCAATCTCTTGTATTTTCTCCTTTTCTTGATCCTAATAATATCTAGTGTGTGTGTGATTGGCCCTTGGACGTAGATAGCTTTGTGCTATCAAACCAAGTAAACTTTGTGCATCTTCTTTACTTTCTTGCCATTTCCATTTTCTGCAAAAACAAAGCCAAGCAATTATCATCAGTTCAGAAAGTATTATACAGAAATAATACAAAGATTTCTAACAACGTCATTTGGATTTCAACCATACGGTGTTGTCTTTGCTCCAAACAAAGTCGTTTTCGAACGCAAGAACAGGCTCCCTGCCGAAACAAAACGACATCGTTTTTTTTATCCCAATCAAAAGCAACGTCGTTTTATTACAATCGCTAACATCTGGGTAGACGATGCTTTTACCGACGAAATTATTGACGTCCGATATTTCTGTTGCTAAATCTCTTCCTTTTCTACGACAATATTACCGATCTATATAAAAATCCGTCGGTAATTATCGACAGATTCTTTACCGTTGGTAATTCCCCATCGCAAGTTCATATTTTTCCCATAGTTATGCCGACGAATGAGTTTTTCCGTCGCAAATTTTGGTTCCACCATTTCCCTCCATATTTAGCGGCGAATACTTCTACCGTCGCTAAATTAATCAACTTTAGTGACGGAAGTAAGCTTTCCATCGATAATATCTAAGGGTTTCATTTCTGTCGCTAATTTTCCGTCGCTACTCCGCATTTTTCTTGTAATGTGGGAATTGTGAGATCCCACATTGGTTGGAGAGGAGAATGAAGTACACCTTATAAGAACATGGATACCTCTCCCCCACAAGATGTGTTTTTCCAAAGGTGGGAAGAGCAAAACCGTGAGAGGTTTAGCCCAAGAGGCAACTCAAAGCGGTAACATCTGTGGGTGGGTGGTCTGGGCTGTTACAGGGATCATTAGACATTTAATTATATTTATAATCCTTTTATAAGTTTGGTCCACTCAATAGATTTATTAAATATGGTACAGTTAGCAATCTAAATTTTTAACAAAGCAACTTAGATATTTCTTTTTTTTAAAGTTAGTCTAAAATATACCTTTTGCTATCTCCTAATTCTATATATAAATAATTTATAAAGAATGAAGTTTACATTATCTATAGTCTAACTTAAACTAATGAGATAAATAAGAGAACACCGAAACTTATCTCTATTTTACAAACACCGAACCTTATCTCTATTTTACAAATATTATATATAAGTGATTTTATAAATTTCAAGAATAATACATTATATTTCTAATCCAAAGATTTTTAATATCTTTTACTATTTATATATCAATTATTAAGGTGTATAAAATATTATTAAATAATCATAAAATTATTTTATATTAATTAGGATGACTGCTGACTGCATATGTTTTGGTTTAATAAAGATTAATAAGCTGGTTCCAGAAGAAAGTGAATTGAATCTAACTTGCAAAATTTCTTACAATTACAAGCTTCATCTCCGGTATGAGTTTCAAGATCAAAATGCGTACTGATGGACTACGAAAGTTGCAGGGAGCAGGTTGTGGTATTGTGTTGCGTAATTGGGAACGAACTGTAACTTGGGCAACTTTTATTCCAATTCCAATTCCCTCTCCATCTCCATCTGTTGCTGAATCACATGTAATTCTTCACGGAATTAATCTTTTAAAAGTTTTCAAAATTCATGAGGAATATTAGAAAATGATTATGCAGAAGCTGTAAAGCACCTTACCTTCCAAATTGCTATAGTATTGTAGAATCTGTCAAGAATGATTGTACCTTTCTAGACTTAAAGATGTCTAAGTTTTTGGTCTTAGGCAAAGATAAAGCTGTAGCTCTTGAATTTGTCTCTTGTAATATTGCATTTCAACGAGATATTTTATGAGTTAATTATTTATGTAAAAAGTCAGTTTACAAGAAATTAAATTTAATTATCTAATCCAAAATCTCATATTTAAAATTTTACAATCGTAATAAAATTTTTCAAAGAATGATTTCTTTTACATTATGGAATAAAAGGAGATGAGATAATGAACTCTCAAGGTACAAAATTTCTCTTGACTTATTGTTACGCTCGACTAATTGTAACATCTAAAATATTTTCTCAAAAAAATCTAAACCCTAAAACTTAATGTCATGAATCTTGTGATGCATATACTATATACACATTTTTCCTTTGTTGTGGGCTGAACAGCCGCGCTCAATAAAATTCTATATAAGATTTTAGGACATCAAATGTACTTCGCTGTTTAGAAATTTTCCTTGTGGAACTGGAAGCGGGTAGTCGAATTCAAGCTAAACTCCTGACAAAGTTGCTTCAATGTTTTGGCCAGAACAACACTTCCACAGAAGAAGACACCTGCAAAACAAAGGGGGAAAAAAAACTGCCAATCAATGAGCACAAGCTTCTAAAGGTTCATGACGTCCGAATTACTCCGGATTTTAGCAGGGACATGTCAAGCCAGTTTCGAGCTGACACTGAATACCACTTCTCTGTACTTTATGATAAATGAGCATTTGAATTTAAGGCCTCTAGGTTATTATATGATCTTGCGATATTTCAATTCGACTTACCTATCCTAGTAGAAGGATATGTGTTTGCCATTTCAGATAACACCTTTCTCCAATTAGGTCTAGCAAAGTGCGTTCTTATCTGTCACATGTAATCAACCTATGTTAGGATAACAATTTAAAAGGATATCTATAGTCTCCTGATCAGTAAATCCAACTTTGTTTGTACCCGGCTTTGGGAGACAATGTCAACCCCATTCTTGGCATGCTGTAGTCTCTGCACCATAGCAATAAGTGCCGACCTTGCATCTCCTTCTTCGTAGACACTAGTCAAGTAGTTGTGCATTTCAATCATGTTCTGTGTCATTGAAAAAGCCAATGTAACCAAAAGTGTTACTCTAATCAGTGTCGGAAAGGGAAAGGAAGACGCAAAATTGTGGTACATGGAGATTGAAAAACATACAGTGCGGTCATATTCTGCTATGTCATCCATGACACCTTTAAACCATTCAAAAGAACCTTGTTCCCTTGTAACCCAGTAAAAATAGGCTCTTTCAGGATATTTTCTTGCAGATAACGCTTGGTCCTGTGTATGCAATTATTGTCAGGAAAATAATGTTTCTTGATAATTTGAAGATATTCCGTTAAGGAAATTAAATTTGGTTAAGTACTACTAAACGAACCGGTTTTGGGGCGTGTAGCTTGATGTGATAGAGAAGATCCTTTATGATGCTAATAAATGGGGTTGCGCCGATTCCTAGACCTACTAGCAAGAGAATGTCATACTTCTTGTAATTCTGAGCAGGAGCTCCAAATGGTCCCTTGATAAGGATCCTGGGAAATCTGTCGTAATAAAAAATGAGATGTTATATACAGATCCCACGTGTTCTGCAGAATTTGAGCATTTATACAACCACCCTACTCACGTTGCTTGTATTTCTTCATAGTTGGAATCCGATAGTGCTTTAGTCTGCATTCTCATCAGGCTTCCTGGCTTTTGTTTTGCAGCTGGAGGTTCGCATACCTGGAAAATATAAAGACCAAAAGAAAAAAAGTTTTATCAGTTCAGGACATGAACAACATGAGAACATAAGTGGATGAGCTATGAGGGCAGGAGCTGACACATATTCAGGGAACATAAATATTCACTATGTCAACTACTGCCTTAGAGATTGGAATGTAATTGCTTTAACAGCGTGACCAATTCCCTGTCATGATATACAAATGAAATAACATGAAAGCTTTTGTGATGACATTGTAAGATAATGTTCATATGCAACCTTTTCGAATTTCTTTCTGAGTGCAGTCGTCCAATCTCCTAATGTTCGTATGTGGACGCTCAAGTAATCGTCCCCAGGCGCAGAAGTAATTGAAAAAGGATGCCTGTACCAAATGAGAACTATAGTGATTAAACATGGAAATATGATGATTTCGTAGTTAATAAGAGATTATATCTTATCAATCACCATTCGAATTGTGATAAATCCGGGCACTTGACAAAAATGTACATTCCACTTTGGTACTTGAAGCCAGGAGGTTTACTCATGTATAATGCAAGAACGTTCCCCGAGTATACCACTGCCTGCAATGTCCAAAAGAGCAATAGAAACTGGAAGATTATTCATCCGCGAATGCAACTTGATGATATACATTTAAGGAAAAACTTTCATACCTTAATGACGCTTACTCCATGATTGATATGGTTTTGAAACCTTGAGAATAGTCTCTCGCAGAGATACAGCAATACTGGCACGATTATATACATCCATGTCTGTATAATAGCAGGAGAAATTTAGCAACAGACCCACCCGTTGGGAATCTTAAATTATTGAAGGAGGTGGATCAGGTTGGACTCACTGTCTTTTCGTACCAAGGCTTGTCAAAAATGAGGACGTAGCCATGCAAAAAGAGAAGGATGTAGGAGAAGATCAACAAGTGATGTGCATACCAAAAAGAATTGAAACCTGCCAAATGGTGAAATGGCCCTGGCAATTTGACAACATTCTTCCTGAAATAGTGTGTTGCCAGGGTAAATGAGTAGGTCATAATGAGAATCAAGAGGATCCCAGTTATGCCTACTGTAGTTGATAGGAGAGACCAATATGTTGGCTGTTGGTATTTGAACAGCGGTCCAACAACGGCCATGAATTTCTCTCTTGGACATGAAGTCAATAATGGGAAATTACAAGCCAAATGAGCTATTGTGTGGACTGCTGTGGCTATCGCTATCAGTAATGCAATCATCTTGTGGAAGTTTATATTGTCATCAAAAGGGATGAAATTATTAAGTAAAGATGATCTGAGCATAGTAAGTGTTTTCCGACAGACAGGAATAAGAATGAGAGCCATATCAAACTTGAGATTTTCTGCTGTAGCCTTGGCTGCAGACAGACAATTTCCTGAGATTTTGTAGATAGGCGAGCCCTTGTGCTGATTGAATTTCCAAACGAAAAGAATTACATTTATGGCTAACAAGAGAGTGACAACCCACACTCTCCTCCAATTCTCGTGAATCAGTTCTATAGTTAGTGAAAAGAATTTGCTAACAGGTGTTCTGTATCTACTTGGGATCATGGCTTTTGTGAGGAGATTTTCATCTTTGTGCTCTAGTTTAGGGCATCCATCAGGGCTCACCATGCCCCTTAGTAGAGTTTCTAGCTGCCACATCTGATCAATCCAATAAGAAGTTGAAACAATTAGAGTTACTGGTTAATTGATCACAGAGTCTGAATTTTACGACGAATATCAGTAGTTCTTTTCTTTTCTATGAACCTCTATGTATCCATGATGATCGGGGTCGAGTTCTTCCATGATAAGAGCTGCATATGTTTTCGCGTTCTGTTTAAGATTTGCGAGCTTGTTTGCTGAGGCACTCAACACAATAACCTTTTGCCATTAAAAAATAAGCATGTGATGAGAAACTTCATTACCTCGTATATCTATACAGAAGGGGAACGCTCACTCACCTCCTTCACTTCATCCTCAGATAGCCTACCATCTCCATTCTTGTCAAACCTGCAAAAGTTTTCATTGTCAAAACTTTCTTTTGGTAAGCTGAACTTCAGGTATATAGTTGTTTGAAAGTGAATTTTTACAAAAGATCCTCACATGTCAAAAAATATTTGGAGCCGAGTGTCAAAATCTTGTCTAGTCATATCTTCCCAAAACAATTTCAATTCATCCCGAGTTATCCCATTTATGGTGCACACCATTCTACGCCTTGCAATGGCATCAAATATTTCTCCAGCAAAGTCTTTTGATTGATCTCCCATTCCTATAAGGGAAATATAAGTTTTGCCCTTTTCAGATTCATTTGGTTTTCTGATATGTGCCTGCCAAAGTACGAGAAACTTGTACAAAAAAGAGAGATATTCACCGACGCATACTCCAAATTTTTCCCGAGGGAGCTTCCCATCAACTGCAAATTGATCGAATCGCCTTTCGATGGATCTCCATGCGTCCTGTTCCTTCCCTGTGACCGTCCTATCAAGAAACCGGAGGTTGTTAAGCCCTCTAGCTGCTGCTGACGCTGTCCTCTCCATTTTTGGCAGCCGGGAATGTGCCGGCGCTGGACCCAGAACACCACTTTTCCTCAATGCATTGCTCGTAGTTTTCTTGATCGACGCCCCAAAATTGCTTGTAGTTCTTCTTAGGGACATACCAAGATTACCGGAATGCCAGATATTGGTTGGTGAATCATTGGCAGGTCTAGATGGTGTAAATGAATTAGTCTTCTGTCCATCATCGTTTATAGGTACGTTAACCATTTGATCAATCTCAACGCTGTCCAGCATCCATCTTGAAGACTCTCCCTTGTTGCTCATTGACATTGACATCGATCAGACCTGGACAAGATATGAATAAATGCACTTCTGGTAATAACTTAATCAAAATGGAGGAGTTTGTATGCATGCATGGATACGATTTGTTATTATGGCAATTGGGACAGACAGAGAGGTACAAGAGTACATATGAAACGGTCAAGCTGGTTTTTGGGAAGAGGCAAACAATAAATGGAAGGTGCAAGAGTAACTTAGATAGGTAGTTATGATCCGGAAGGAAGTTATTTTAGTTATATGTCCAAAATAAGAATAACTTCAAGAACATGATATGTGTATACAAGAACGTAGAATGACACTTAATTGACCAAACAAAAAATATGACCTCCCAAAATCATGAAGAAATCTTTTTCTTAAGCAATGAAGACCTATATCCATAAATTGTAGGTATAGGTTTGTTTAGAAGGTAATCTTGGGGTTTGTAGTTAAGCAAGCTTATGTTTTTATTTTGCTTTTTATTTTGAGGGGGTTCTCATAAATTAGGCATTAGAATTGTTTGCTTCCATACTTGCTTTGTGCTTTCTAACGAAGAACATTGGCTAATTTGACAGGCTTGAAGTTCGTCATGAAAATTTAAAATGTGTAATGTATTTCTTATTCCTCTCTCTTACATGTTCACTGTCGAGGGACAGTTTATATATACAAGTGTATTAATCAATATTACAGCTGTAAAGAATCTATACGGTTACAACATAAATATCAAAAGCACAAAGATGAGATTTCTTCTAGAATGTGTGTTATTCTTTAGCTGATGGGCTTGTGTCTTTGTGGGTTGTTGGACTATTGGATGAGCCTGTGGAGTGGTCTCTTACATGCCCCCTCAAACGCAAGCTTCGTGGCCTGTGAAGGTTGAGTTTCCTACACAAACTAAAGTGTCGTTCGAATGTCATAGGTTTAGTGAAGAGGTCAGCAAGTTGATCCTCCAAACTAACATAGTTGATCTTGACGGTTCCAGCAGCTACTCGATCTTGAAGGAAATGCACATCAATTTCAATGTGCTTCGTTCAAGCATGGAAGACATCATTTTGAGACAAGGCGCGAGCTCCATTATTGTCGCACCAGATGACAGGACGATGAGAGGGTGAAAACCCTAATTCAGAGAGAAAAGATAATAGCCAAATAATGTCAGTCGAGAGAGTGGAGAGAGCTCGATATTCGGCTTTGGTAGTGGAGCGAGCGACAACGAATTGCTTTTTGGAGCTCCAATGGATGAGATTGCCACCTAGGAAGACACAGCTGCCAGAGGTGGACTTTCGATCGTCAATAGATCCAACCCAATCAGAGTCAGAAAAGGCATGAATCTATAAGGGGAACGACGAAGAACGAAAAAGCAGTTTGGTTTCAGCAGTACCACGTAAGTATCGAAGAACCCTTTTTAAAGCAATCCGGTGTGGTTGAAGGGGATTAGTCAAAAATTGACTTAATTTGTTGACAATGAAACAGATATCAGGACGACTGTGGCATAGGTACTGCAGACCACCAACAAGGCTACGATAACCTGACGGATTCGCAATTGGATCACCATCAAGGGTAGAGAGCTTCTGACCAGAAGATACAAGAGTGGAACATGGCTTACAGGTAAGCATCTTTGCCCTTTGTAGAAGATCATAGATGTATTTTTATTGAGAGAGATACAAACCCGTAGAAGTTCTATGAACTTCGAAACCCAGAAAGTAATGCAAAGGACCAAGAGTATTTAGAGCACATTAGGTTTTTAAACGAAGAATGAGATGTTGAATGGCCTCTCTGTTGTTGCCAGTAATCAATATATCATCAACATAGATCAAAATGTATAACTTGCTGTGATTTTGATGAAGATAGAAGAGGGATGTATCACATTTAGATGGTGTAAATCCCCAATGTTGAAGAGTCTGTTTGAGGGTGAAAAACCAAGCACGAGGAGCCTATTTTAGCCCATATAGGGCTTTAGAAAGATGAAACACATGAGTAGGATAGGAGGAATTTACATACCCTTGTGGCTGATGAATGTAGACTTCATCATATAGAATTCCACTAAGAAATGCATTATTGATGTCAATCTGTTGAATATCTCACTGAAAAGAGATAGCTAAGGATAGGATGACTTTAATGGTAGAGAATTTGACCACTAGACTGAAAGTCTCAGTAAAATCCACACTTGGGTTTTGATTAAACCCTTTTGCCACTAATCAAGCCTTTGCTTTGTCAAAGGAGCCATATGAGTGATATTTGACACGAAACACCCATTTTGTGTCCAAAACATTCATGCTAGGATGATGAGGGACGAGAGTCCAGGTCTGATTTTTGTGTAGAGCATGCATTTCAGCATCCATAGCAGCTTTCCAAATAGGATCCTATAGGGCAAAGGAAATAGATTGGGATTCTTTGATTGGTGAGGGAGAGAGAGGAATAAGGTAAAGTTTAGGTTTGAAAATGTCACTCTTGGAGCGAGTTTGCATGGGATAAGTGTTGGTGAGAGGGACAGAATGACCAGTAGGTACAATGTTTGTTTGGAGAGGAGGAGGGGAAGAGGAAGAGAGGGGGGTTGATGAGCTGTGAGGACAAATGAATGGTGAATGTAAAGCAGAAGATAGAGGAGAAGAATTTACCTGTAATGGTGGTGAGCCTAAAGAAGCTTCCGGAGACCAATCCTTCAGCAGAGAACTGCTAACAACAGGTTGCATAGAAGAGGAAGGAACTTTAAGAAGGGAGAGAGGTAGAGTAGAATGAGCTTTATAGGATAGGGAAGGTAAGAGTGATTGGTTTTGAAAAAGGAGAGGGTAGGCATATTCAGATTCATTAAAAACAACATGATGAGAGATATAGATTTGTCCATGAGCATTAACACATTTATACCCACGATGAAATAAACTGTAGCCAAGATAAACACACTTAGTGGTGTGAAAGTTGAATTTGTGAGAAAAGTAAGGTCTTAGGTAAGGAAAACAACTACAACCAAAAGGTTTAAAATGAGCATAGGCTGGCTATTTGTTATAAAGAAGTTCATAAGGTGATTTGTAATTAGTAATGGGACTGGGTAATTGATTGATGAGGTAAGTGGCTGTGAGAAAAGCTTCTAACCAAAAAGAGAGAGGCATTGAAGCATGGGAAAGTAAGGTGAGACCCATTTTTGTGATGTGACGATATTTCCTTTCAGAAACACCGTTTTGTTGATGTGTATAGGGACAGGATAGTCTAAGAGAGATGCCTTGGGCTGCAAGGTAAGGTAGAAATGATTGATATTCCCCTTTATTATGAGTATGAAATGCTTTTATCTTGTGATTAAATTGTAATTCTACATGTGATTTGAATTTTAGAAAGGTGGAGAAGGCTTTGGATTTAAGTTTTAAAGGGTAAAACCAAGTAAATCCAGTGTATGCATCAATAAAAATAATGTAATATCTATGTCCTTCTGTTGATAGAGTTGGGGAAGGACCCTATATGTCTGAATACACAATTTCAAAAGGTGTAGTAACATTAATTGAGTGATTTTGGAAGGGAAGTTGGTGTAACTTTCCAACTTTACAAGCATCACAGAATTTAAGAGTGTATATATCAACATGAAGATTCATAGATTTGGCAATTTTTGATAGAATAGATGGAAAAGGATGACCCATTGTGGCATATAGCACATTGGCATCTACTGTTGTAACATAGGCAGTAGGAAAAACAGAAACAAAGAAGGAAGGTGCAACAGATGGTGCATGAGAGGCTTCAGGTGTTGTCTTGAGGTGGTATAGCCCATCCTGCAGAGTTCCCTGTGGAAGAGTGGTCCCTGAAAGCTTGTCCTTAAAGAAACAACCATTATCAAAAAATTCAACAACAATATCATTATCTTTAGTAAGCTTAAAAATGCTTAAAAGATTACGGGTTATGGAAGACACATGTAAAATGTTTTTAAGCTGTAAAGGTGTAGAAGAAGTATTGAAGTGAAATGAAGATGAACTAGTGTGTGTGATAGGTAAAAGGTTACCATTGCCTATGGTTAAATGGTCATTCCCAGTGTATGGAGAGTTGATGCTTAGGTTCTGAATGTCAGGAATGACATGATTGGTTGCCCCACTGTCAACAAAACAAGTAGACTCAGTTGGTGGTTCAGATGATGGAACTGATTGTTGAGGAACCAGTAGTGGTTAGAGGAACCAGTCTGCACATAATTTGCTTGAGGTGAGTTGTTATATCCAGTGTAGGTCTGCACAGATTGAGAAGAGGATCGCCAGGGCTGTTGAAGTTGTGGAGGTCCTTGCCAGTTTTGATTAAAGCGTTTGCTGCACTGCAGAGCAGAATGGTTTGGTTTTTGATAAAATTGACAAAAAACTCGAGAGTTAGATCTGCCTCCTCTTCCTCTTGTGCCTCTGCCACGTCCCTGATGTCTGCCACCAAAAAAAGCAGGGGAATGAGTGTGGCTGGCAAGGTTTGCAGATGGTGTTAAACTTTGAGACATAACATTATGTTGTTCCAGACGAGTTTCATGCATGAGGGGGAGCTTTGAACATCCTGAAAAGAAGAAAATGCCATAGTATTTGATAAAAAACAGACAATAGGATTATAATCTTATCCTAAGCTAACAAGAGCACTGAGGATAAGCTCAGGTTCAGGGATTGGATGACCAGCCAAAAGAAGTGAGTCACTAATGATTTTTATTTTCTGCATATATGCACTGATAGTGTCTGATCCCTTTTTAATAGATGATAGCTGTTGTTTTATCTGCAAGACTTTAACCATACTTGTTTGAGCAAATAGTTTTTCAAGGGTAATCCAAACTTCAACAGAAGATTAACAGTGAGTGACAAGGCTAACAATATCATCATCAACAGTTGATAATAGCCAGCAAAGAAGAAGTTGGTCAGATCTACGCCATAGGCGATACTCAGGGTTAGGCTGAGAGACACTGTCATTGGAAGGAATAAAAGCAGCAGGGATTTCATAGGAGGAAGAAATAAAATTTTCAAGCTCCAAGGCACGGATTGCAGCAAGAACCTGGGCTCTCCAAGTAATGTAATTTGATCGGGTAAGTTTGGTAATGGTAAAGTTTAGAGATTTTGTAAGAGAGGGAAAGTTGAGAAGCTGATCAGATGAAGAATCAGCAGTAGCAGTAGAAGAAGAAGGAGAAGCAGCCATAGACATTTGTCTTTGTAGCTCTGATACCATGAAAATTTAAAATATGTGTAATGTATTTCTTATTCCTCTCTCTTGCATGTACACTGTCGAGGGAGAGTTTATATATACAAGTGTATTAATCAATACTACAGCTGTAAAGAATCTATACGGTTATAACAAAAATATCAAAAGCACAAAGATGAGATTTCTTCTAGAATGTGTGTTATTCTTTAGCTGATAGGCCTGTGTCTTTGTGGGCTGCTGGACTATTGGATGAGTCTGTGGAGTGGTCTCTTACACGTCATTTAAAGGCCTCGCTAATTCTTTCTTTAGGAGTTACAACACAAAACATAGTATATATGGTTAAGCAAACATATGGAGATTCAAGTTATGTTTTAGAACAAGTGGTGATCTTGTAATTTGTTACCCAATAGATATTATAACTTTCCGTATTGTGATAATCTTCTTTTGGAGAGTGCAAAATAGTCACTTAGAATTCAGTACTTTTTAATAACATTATAATTGTCGTAGCATGACCATTTTTTTCATGTCTTTATGAACATTTAAATATAATTTAAATTTAAATATAATCTTATGTTCCCTTCTTTAGTTCTTTTCTTGTAAGCTTTGTCCGCAGCATTAGGTGATAAAATTTAAATATGCATTTTCATTCTCTGTTTCCTTTGTATCGTCTCCAAAAACTTGCATATTGATTAAAA
Organism: Erythroxylum ulei; assembly: GCA_027564395.1. Lineage (NCBI taxonomy): Eukaryota > Viridiplantae > Streptophyta > Magnoliopsida > Malpighiales > Erythroxylaceae > Erythroxylum > Erythroxylum ulei. Next base: position 15,284,971 of record JANITX010000211.1, read on the forward strand.
AAAAAAGGAGGGAGACTTCACACAAGGAAAAACCAGAGAACAAAACACAAAAAAAAAAAAAACTTAAGAAGGAACCAAACTCTACAACAGGAAGGAACAAACAATTTTAGTGTGAAACCAAAAAAAAAAAGGGAAAATACTTAGAGCATGAAAACATATTCATAACTTTATGAATAGGATGGATCCACATAACAAGTTAAAAGACTTGATATGATTAATTGGCAAACAAATGCTTACAAGATGGCTTTTATGGAGGAGAAAAACATGAAGAAAAAAAATAACAAGGAAGCTGCAGTATAATCGGAGAAGAGGGAAAGCAGTCATGGACTCGTAGAATCACATAACCGACGGTCGAAGTAAAAGATAAACACATTTTTAGGGGTTTCATTCAAATAATGTACGTAAACAAAATGACATTGTTTGCGTTATAAAGGGGTCTTAGGATTTAGGGTCATAAAGTCTGAATTATGAAAATTTAAACTCAACTAAAATTCTAATCAATTTAAGTTAAATCCATTAATTGAGTTGGGTAAATGGGGTTGCACATAATTCAAATTTTATAATTTAATTAATAAGTCCGAGATCAATTCAAAGTTTGATTCAACAAATGGATTTGGGTATATAGATTGAATCAAATTTACTAGGCCTAAACTCGAACTCGTGTCTGAGCCTTTTCGTCAAACTAGTCTGTAGGTGATAAAGTGAGAATATGATGAGGTGCGGCCATACTTAAGACTCTTTATTCACTGGCAGACATGCAGATGTTGTGACAACTTTTTCAGTTGTCTTTATGTTTCCTTCAACGATGTACTTCTGTTAGATATTTATTAGAAATTGAAGCAAAATGGTTGTGAGTTTGAAATCAGAATCAGAATCAGAATCTGTCCTCTGCCGGATAATTGTAGGCATTAGTTTTTCTTGCTAAAGTTCTTCTTTAATTTCCACCTCTTAAGATGGATAATTGTTTTAAAGAGTTGATGCAAATAAAAACTTATAGCATTTCATCAACTATCAACTGCATTCACCAAAAGCTCTTGTGAAGAACCAAAACAAATAAAGAATCTATATATTTTTCTATCCAAGGTGAACTTTTTCTTTAACCAAACAATCGGTACTAATAGCTTAAACTTGAATTCATATTTTCTGTACACACACCTCACTTTAGTTAATAGCAGTGAGAGGTACTCTGGAATCTCTCATGGATTGAGCTGCCTCATATGCAGCAGCTAGTAGATGTTTCATATCTCCATTTGCTAGCTTCACCGATTTTCCATCCCAAAACAATTTTAACAATTCCTCAAAAGCTGGGGTTCTGAGCTCTTCAATCGATGCAATGCTTGGAAGATTGAAACCCCTCTTTCTTGGTGTTGAACAAGATGGTTCATCCACCTGTTTAGTAAAAGGATCCAAAAAAATTATCAGCAACTAAGACAAACACACGAGTGAACATATTAAAATGTTTTGGTATGGAATTATTGTATTTGTTTCAGAAATTAGAAGTTCAAAATCTTTCCGCCCGTCAGATGCCTGACCTTATATTCATTCAGCAGACATTTTCCAGCATTATCTGTAATTTCTACAATCTTGTGGAAGTGACCACCCCTTAACTCTCTCAAATCTTCACAGCAGGGAGTTAGCATTGAATTGAGATTTCCGCAAGCATCATGATCAAGTTGTAACGAATCTGCATACGTTTTGCTTGTCACTTAACAAGAACGCATAAATAACTACAAATATAGAGCAAAATCAGTGATACTAACGCTCAATTGAGGAGAGGAGATTATTATTCGCTGCACCAACATCTTCAATGGCAGTTGATACAGCAGATGAAAACCGATCACGCAGGGCTTGGTTGGCTTCCATTCCTCCACTGATCGGAGAATTAAAAATCAGTTGAATGTTATTGAACCAAAAGATTCATCAACTCTAATGGGAAATGGCATACCTGACAATGGAATTCACAGAAGCAACGTTGCTTCTCTCTAGGCTTAGCAATGATTCTTGAGCATTCCTCCACTGTTGCGCACCCAGTTTTGCCTTATTCAAACTGGAAATGTTGCGATTGGAACAAATTCAGAAGAGTAAAATAGAATAACAGAGTACTTGCATTGGCTGAACAGATCAAAATATTCTTACCAATTATGAACAACCTCCTCCATATCTTTCTTTCCACTCTCGACTCCAGAAGTATCCTGATGATAATTGGATTCAGTTTTTTGAATGTGGAGTGTCCATTCGGATTTTATTGATGACGTAGAATTCTGCATGGCTGACATTTCTTGTTGTATTTTACTGGTTCTACTGTTTGCACTTTCGCGAAGATCATGGACTGCCATTTGCACCTGAGGCAAGTAGTCATAAGTTGAGATAACCTTTTTCAAGGGCAAAGGTCCAGCCATTCAACAGAGGACTTGCACATACACATACCAATTTTTTCTTCCTTGCATTTGAACTTGCGAGCAGCTCTGCCACTTTTTCCAATAACTGCCTCTCTTCATTGGCAGCACATTCCTACAAGGTACCATAAAAATATTAAATAACAAGAAATAACATAACATAGACTAATGCAATGTAACAACCTCAAACTTCTCCTCCAGTGCAGTTAACTTTTTATCATTAACTGTTTGTGCTTCCTCTATGATTTGGTTGAGGTTGGAGGCGTGCATATCTAGAGTACCGAAGAAATTCACTGTTATTTTAGAAATTGTCCGTGCAGTTTCCACAGCTCTATGATGCGCCTGCATTCAATATCCAAACATAATCATTTACCAAAACAGCAAGAGAAAGAAGGATAAAATTCGTCAAACAATTGCATACCTCACGCTGTTTCTGTGCATATGCACTTAATTTCTCCTCTTGCACATGAAGGTTATATTGAAGATCGTTAAGCAAAGCATCAGCCTCGGAAGCTATTCTTTGGAAGAGCTGAATCAAGTAAAACTGACGTCAGAAAAAATGAAAAGGATGGATGTTTCTTGCTCAAAACTCAGTTGTGTGCATCTGACACTTACACCCTCAAGTGCATGTGAATGATTTGAAACTTCAGAGTTTAGATTAGAAAGGGTTGACTGGGAATTTTCCTCAAGATCATTGGCCAAATCATCCAAAGCTCTAATACCAGATCCGTGCATGGTTTGCAGCTGTCTAACTCTTCCTCGAAGTTCTTCAGTAGCCTTTACGCATGTAACGCCTTAGTTCTTGCTAAGACTAATTAATATCAATAAAGATGAGCCCGGCTAAAATCTCATTTAATCTTACCTCAGTCTTTGTCGATACAAATGACTGCATATCTTCTTCCATGTCCTTTAACTGTTGCTCTTGTTGAGACACAGAGGCTGCAACAGTCTTGTGCAAAACTTCAAGCTGTTGGGTTAACTGGGACTGGAATTTCTGAATTAGCACCTTATTCCCATCTTCAATTTTATTCTTCCGATCTGAAAATGAAACATTATAGATCAATTATTTTGTGACGATTCTGAAACTAAGCCAAACCTTATTCTTCCAAACTAAGCCAAACCTATTTTTGCAAATAATTCAGACACATCCGATGCAGCACTTTCCAACTCAGCCCGGAGCTCAAATGCACGCTCCACCAGTGCTTTCTCTGAAAAATGAACAAGCCCAGTGACATAATGCAAAAAAAGCTATAAAAGATAAACCAAACAAAAGGTACCACTGGCGCTAGTTTGGACATTGTCAGCAAAGTCCAAAATTAGATATATCGAAATCATAATACAGAAGAAATCCTAAAAGGATACTAAGTGCAGATAGTCCATCTTACCAGATTTGAGCAGATTATATATTAAAAATTCCTTCTCTTTTATTGTTGCATTTGCCTGTCTGTGTTTTTCCTCCAGATCAGACAATGAATTCTCAGTCTCCTCAAGCGTTTTCTGAATTTTTTTAAGGTAACTTCAGATTTTGAAAAAGACGGGAGCAGAAAGGTGTAATGGTATAAGCAGCTGTAACTTGACATACTTACCTCGGTTTTTTCAAGCTTCTCACTTAATTCTTCAGTTAAATGTAGCTGGGAATCATATTGCTCCTGAAGCTCCATCACTTGCTGCTCAATTCAGGATGATAGGATATTTAGTTGACGATCACTAGTTGTAAAAGTGGAAAGAACCGTAGGGAAATGTAATCGTGACGAAGCACACCTTATCCTTGGAATCTGAGTCAAGTTCCATGCGCTCTATTTTTTCAGCCATTGCCTGGGTAAGCAAAGCATAAGGAACTACATAGTTACGCATCATCAGAAAACTCAGTTAACGACTCAGATGAAGAATATTATCATGAGGTGAGAACCTTCTTTTCAGCTTCTTCTTGAAGGTATCTATCTCGTGGTATATAGATTCCATTTTTCTCTCTTGCAGCATAAACCTCTGATGAACATTAAAGAAAATAGAATACATACAATTTACTCATGAAAATTAACAGTAAATCAAATGAGTAATGCTTTCTCTGTTTCTTTTTTTTCTCACATAAAGAAGCAAGAAAATACCTTGCTTCAGCCGGTCAATTTCAGAGTACAGATCCTTAATCATAGCAGATTTCATCATTTTTTGGTTAATCTGAAAGAGAAACCAAAGTTAGAAACAAACTAACCGGAACACGATATGTTTGGCATTGTGAGAGCTTACAAATTGGATGGGTAGACATTTAACATAGAATCTGCCATCAAATAGCAACCAGGATATTTACCTCTGGTTTGTTTTTGATGTTCTTGGCACGGTGTGCATAATCTAAAGTACTTAGAGTTTCTTCTAAGGAATGTATTGATGGAGATATAGTTGCAATTATGCATGTCTTTGTTTTCCCTCCCAATGAATCCCTCAACAGCCTTGTTAGTTTACTGTCCCTGGATTCAAAAATGTAATTCCAGTTACATCACTTTTGGCGTTCAAGAGGCGTTCAAGAACACTATAAATATGCTAAATATATTAATCTTTTCTTTCAACTATTACCTATAAGGTACATGACCAGAATGTTCGACCAGAGCATTGATGACACGACCAAGTGTAAGCAAACTCTTATTAATCTCTCCTGCTTCCCTCGCTCTGCCCTGAAAATGGTTATCACTTTATAAATATTCAAGCATTCCATGAAACAAGAAAACGAAAACATTAACAGAAAAAGCGAGTAAGAAGATCGAAAGCACAATGTTAAAGATTTTACCTATTTATAATCATATAATATTAAAATCATTTTACCGCAGAAAAGATTCGGAGTTTGCTATGCCATACCTCTCTTGCACCTGACCTTGATATATTCTCCGAACCAGCAAGGTCAACTAGATTCAACTTTCCACACTTGATCATCTCTTCACCCTCAGGTGTACATTCTTTGATGTGAATAGTGATGGAAAATATTGAGTGAGAACGACTGCTTTGCTTGTTAAGGAGGGTCTCTGCCGTACGCCTCTTTGCAGAACCTTTCTCCAAAATTTTGTAAATCTCATTGGCAGTAGTCACTATCTCTTCTTCCAAGCCTCTAACAAAAACACCACCTTTTCCATCTTCCATAAGCGCTATGGGTTTTTTAGATTTGTCATCTATAAACTTGGAAGTTTCTTCTAGAGCCAGAAGATCAGTTATTTCCTCATTGTATAGCTCCAGAAATGTTACTTTCATGCTATATTCAGCATTCTGAGCTTCCAGTATGTCAAAAATTTGTTTTACTGCTCTTGGGATGACACCTGCGTCACTAGGAAATTCCCCATTCTACAATGGGAGTAAAAACAATAAGCTTAGTTGCAGCTAAAAGCAGAAAACTAAGAGAACAAATATCTCCCCAAAAAATATAACCTTTTTCCTTGCTCCTCCTTCCATAGTGTAAGTCTTCCCCGTTCCTGTTTGACCATAGGCAAAGATGGTGCAGTTGTAACCTTCAAGAACTTCATATACTATGGGAGAAACTGCACTACCATACAAGTCCTTTTGTTGGGATGTTGATCCAAAAACCTATAAGAAAACCACTTAGTTAAAACCATTGCTACAACTCAATTGTCTATCACTATCAAATAGAATATCAAGATCAAACTTAATATATAAATCCATATTGTGAGCGTTATTTTGAACTGTAAGGCAGACCTTGTCAAATAGAAAGGTTCTATCAATCTGCTTGTTAGCTATATTCTGAACAGCAGTAACTTCCCTTCTACCCTCATTACATGAAACCACCACTGGAGTATGTACTCTGAGCTCATCGTCATTCAGAGGCCTAAAGAATGTAAGCAAAACAACTGATTAATGACGACAGCCAAAGCAAAAAATGTGTCCAGTCTAAAGCAGTAGGCAGTTAATCGCTCAGAAGTCAAAAAGACCTCAGAGTTCCTAGTATGAACAGAAGCTCAATCAATTATCCAATATAAAACTCTGGAAGGCGTTATTGAATCCGGAATCAAACTCAAACCCATTAAAAGACAAAAAATCAACTGACCTGCAACGCACAATAACCTGTACATTGACACCCTTATCATTTTTGGTAATTGAATTTGAATCCCCTGATCGTAGATCTCGCGATGACTTGTCACTTGAGCGTGGAGTCTGCGATGGGGATATGGAAACCAAACCCCCTCTTCTAGACTGTGAAGAATCCATTCAGCTCTATCCTCAAACTTAGCTTTAAAACAACCTCAAGCCTCTTCTCCGCGAATTGCTGATCGAGCAAACACTCACTTAGTCAACCAATTAATCATGAACACTAAACGAAAAGAAGACTAAATGACCACCCTTAGCTCAGTATCAGATCAGTCAGTCAGACGAAATTTAGACAGAAACAAAGACAAATCAAACTAATTTATTAAAATAAAAACAGTCCATACGCAAATCCGCAAAAATAGGAAGTCCATTAATTTTACAACAAAAAGTCACCATCTTGAAAATAATTCCATATCCTACATAAACACATTGTTCCCTGAATCTTTTAAAAAGACCAGTTCAGTTCACGGATTCAGCTCAGGTCACACAATAACGCACTAATCACAAGAAATGAGATAGAGACAGAGACATTAAAGACTCAATGTGTTCTAACAACACACGCGCACGCGTAGAGATGCAGACAGAGGTGTATGCGTAAATGCACGTAAAATCAGCGAGAGAAAGAGAGATCAGGTAAGTGAAAACGGATCAAGAGGAATGAGCAGAAGAAACTTGAAAATCTATCACAAGAACTTACAAGAATTGTATCAAAGTGAAGGTCTTGTTGAAAATATATCTGTGCGATGATTTCAGAGAGATTTTACAGAGAAGAGAAGAGAGAGAAAGCAAGTAAAAATGGAAGCTTTGCCTTTTTATATTGGAAGAGAGAGAGTTTTTGTTTGTGTATTTGTGTTAGGTGTTGTTGCGAGTTAAATTTAGAAATTGAAAAACAGAGAGAGAGAGAGAGACGGATGCACAATGCCGTTACGGTGGTTTATGTTTTTTGAATTGAAGCTGATAGGAGGGCCAGATATTTTGACGGCGTCAGTTCAATTTCCTCCCATTCTGACCGTTATAGCGCCACCTCCGTCTCCACCAATCTCTCTCTTTCTCCCCATGTCTCTGCATAAATAATTATCTTTTTTGTTTAAGTTGGTGGAATGGGTTTATGTTGGTATGTGGTGCGGTCGCTTACACATTGGTTTGTACCGTTGGCCTGTAATCAGGGGGGTTGATCTTGTGCGGTCGCTTACACATTGGTTTGTACCGTTGGCCTGTAATCGGGGGGGTTGATCTTGTATTATTCGTTTTGTTGACGTTGCTGTTAACTGATCTGGGCCCTTCATGGAGCGTCTATAACTAAAACCAAAAACTTTGAAATTTGAAGGTCAAATAATGGCTGTATTTTGAAGGCTAAGCACTAATCCACACCATTTGGTATACAAGGCTAAGCACTAATTCACAACTTGTAGGCCTGTGAGTTGCTCACCTTTTTCTTAGTGGGCCGTTGAGTACCTGATTTACATCCTCTCAGTTGCTTCGTCGGACCGGGATGTAGGGGGCCTTTGAGTTGAGGATTCAACCTTTGCTCCAAGCATAAAGAGAAAGGCAACCCCAGGCTGATGCTTACCAAGTCATAAATATCAGGGCCTGCAAATTCCCATGAACCGAGTAATACCTTGTCCTTTCCTGGTTCAGTTTTGTTTGAAAAACAAAAATCAGAATCATTCTGTTCTCACGAATTGTGTGTGCCGGCCCGTAAAAATAAAAACTTTGGATGTTTTTGTTAACATAAGTTAAATCACAACCATACATTTTTCTATTACCGTTTTTATTGGCTTTACCTTTAGCTCCAAAGCAACGTACAAAATGTGAGGAAGATATACCTATTTTTGTGTACTACGAAAGAAACTACTAATGTTAATTCATGCTGCTGCTGCTTCTCGGTTTGGACTTTGTTGGTAAATGCAAGAAACCATTGAGGTTGAGACTCCTTTTAGGGTCAATAGTTGAATGAACAAAAAGTTATACCTTCCACTATTTTTAAAGAAAAAGGAAAAATCAAAAGCCAAAACAAAGCTAATGGTACCTTTTTTTTATTGACTAATCATTTTAAAGATATTTATTGCATATTATGCTTATACTGAGATTGATTACATGTCTAAATTGGATTTGATGAAAATTAAATAACCAGTTGAAATGTACGAAGAGAAGAGATATTAAGTGTGTGCGCAAAAACAAAATAAGTGAAGCGCAGAAAGGAAGACACAAGTGGGGCTTGTGTGTGGTGGCAAAGGAACCCCACGTGATAAAGACTGATGTGAGAAGGCACATGCCTCACTCAGTCCCATACCTTTTGGCGTCCAAAGATCCCTATCTAAACGCCTACCGAATACATAAACATCACATACTCACTCCTTAATCCTTATTCTTTAAGCTTCCTAGCATGGAAACAGGATTCTAATCAAGTTATATGCATGCCATGCCCTCCATTCCTTTCTTTTGTTCTGCTGATGATTATCATACTCAGTTTTCTTATTTCCGCTATCTTCGCTTGTAACTTGTAAGTGCATGCTCATTCCTAACTTAAATGGATAACAAAAGAGTATGTTATTCTCTTCTTTTATACATTTAAAGAACATATTGGAATTCCATAATCTAAGTCTAAACTATAAATTTGACAAGTGCATATGGTTTTAACTGATTCAAAATATATAAATAAATAAATATATTTATTTTAGTCCAAAAAGACTTAAAAGTGATGTTATTTTATTTTGATAATTCAAAACCTTAATGCATGTGTCGCGTGGTATACTAATAAGTTTACTATTTCTTTTTTCTATCTTCTTGAAAGCTAGTTGAAACACTTGATCTAAAATTGGTGAAGCTTGTACTTCCCAATGATGTAGAGATATTACGGTGGTTGCACTGGCAAGGTCACTCACATGCTCCGGCTAGACTTTTAGATATTATGTTGTTGTCAAAAAACAAAAAAGGGTCTCCAAGTTTTGGAATCCAAGAAAAAAGGGCCAAAGAAAAGGGGAAGTCATAGCAAGTAATGTTTGTATGTGTTTGGTAAGTCTTTTAACATATATATTTATATGACCCCATTTCACCAAATTAAAATCTTGTCATTTAAGGAAATATCCATTTCTAGTTTCGGGTAGAAACCAGAGTCCCAGGTTTACTATTGTTACAAGTTATGTCCAGTAAATTGGCTGGTTCTAAGGAAACTAGGTTGTAGTATAAATTACGATTGTCATGTTGGGTACCGATACTGTGAGGAACTGTTTAGGTGATCACAAATTTTTAGATATCCCAATACCCATTTTGCATCACTTCCTGAATGGCCAACTCACGGGTACCAAGTTCTGGGAGGCTTCCAAGGATAATTTTTATTTTCACTCTTATAAAAAGATGAAACAACAAAGCAACGTGTACCTATGGCACCACATAAGATTGTTATGGTAATCGTAAGTGGAACTAGTAACAACTATCTATGTTTCACCACACCTTGGAAAAACTTTATAACGACACCTATGGCCTATCAGATAACGTTTTTTTAGTACGTAGGACTTTAATAATGTTCCATCCAAGATTAGGATGAACTTAACTCAACCAGACTTTAATGTTGTCTTTTGGCTTGCATGTTTAAAGAAATCTTCCATGCATGTGCAAGTGGGGATTGTACAACTGATTAGATCACTGATGGGGATTTGGACAGTAACTGTGTATTAAATAAAGTGATTCTTGTTACTCACTACGAGAAAACCAACCTATAAAAAAGTCACAAAATTTTAAAAGACATTCTAGAATATAATTTGCAACGTTTTAAAAAACGCCGCAAATAACGTCATCAAATGTGATGTAGGTAAAAGATTTATGTGATGTTTATTATAAAACGTTACGGAAAGCACAGACATTCTGCGATGTTTTAATTAACGTCAATGAAAAATTGATTTTTCTGCGATATCTTTTGAAAACGTTACGAAAAGTCACATTTCGCAACATTTTTAAGACGTCACAGAATGTTGCTTTTTGTGACGTTTTTACAGATAGTTGAATTTTGCAATGTTTCTAAAAACGTCGTAGAAAGTCATTTTCCACATTGAAGAATAATTAAATAAATAAAATTTATAAATAATATTGAATAGTTATTAAATAAATAAGATTTTAAAATGCCATTTTAATTATTTTTTGTTTAATTATTATTCTTTTCCCTTTTTTGAAAATTATTTTAATTTAATATTTTTTAATTTTAATAATTATTTTTTAAAATACAATTTTTTAAAATCTTATTTGTTTAATAACTATTCAACATTATTTATGAATTTTATTTATTTAACAATTCTTCAATTTTTTGGTATATCATTAATTTTAATAATTATTCATATATCATAAGAATTTCATACCTACAGACAATGTATTATTTAATTGCAATTCGCAAACACGTCATAATACACTAATTGATATGAAAAGTACGTCATAAGTGTATAGTAAATAGTCAGAAGTATATAATATATCAATATGAGTACATATATCTAACCTAAATGAATATTATGTGTAGGATATAAAAGTTCCAAGCACTACAAGAAATATCACGTTTATCGACGGACATTTCCGTTGGTAAATGTATTATTTTCGTCGGAAATTACAAACACCGACGGAATGCGACGATAGACGAAACTGTCGTTAACAAGGTTGTCGCTATTATCTACCGACGGAAGTAGGTGGACGTTTCCGTCGGTGTATTCACAACGGTCTACCGACGGAAAATAATCCGTTGGTATTATATATCGACGGAAATTGGTTAAATTTTTCGTCGGTGCATTATAAACTTCATCGACGGATGTAGTCTGTCGGTATACTGTACCGACGGAACAACCGTCGGTAAGTCGAAGTCAATGACATTGGGAATTTGTAATAGGTACCAACGAAAATATAAACCCGTCAATAAAAGTATTGTGATACTGACGGTGCAGTGACCGTCGGTAAATGTAAATCAGTTTACATTACCGACGGTATGTGAATGGTTGTCGGTAAATACATTTACGCTTACCGATGGTATTGAGTAATCCGTCGGTAATAAGTTTAAAACTATACTCATTTCATCATCTTGTGATAAATGCATATTTTCAAGAGTTCACTTACCTGTACATACTAATATATACATATATATTTGTTTAATTAGAAAATTAGATGATAATATAGAGTTAAAAGAATTTAAATTGGTTTAAATTGGTAATAAACACATTAAAGTGTATATAAATTCTTATGTTTGTAATTGAAACATAATGAGTTTGACTATCTAAGGTCGTGGTGATCGCGAATGCTCCTCTTTAAGCCTTCCAAATGAGCTATCTTCTCCATCAATGTTTACACTGTGGCCCGAAGCTTGATGACTGTTGTTCACTGGCCTAGTTGACGTTGTTGTACTGGTCAGGTTATTAATTGTGATTTTGTTTTTGTAAACACACAAATTTAGTTGGATTTTCTAACCATAAATTTTTCTTATATGTAAACCAGATCGTTGATGACAGAAGGTCGCAAAATAATATGAATCAGTATTATAATGTATTGGTAATGGTTGAAATAAAGCCCAAACACAAAGTCTACATTTATCATTCTCTATCAATTTCACTTTTTAATAGACTAAAATTTTAAATTACAATCTAAAATTCATTATAATACAATGATTAAAGATAAATTAAAATTTTGGACTATAGTTTAAATTTTAAATAATATTAAAATTAAAAATATTAATATATTATGATTCTAATTGTAATGTTCCAAGTTTATGCACAATTTTCATTTCCTAGTCATAGAGAACATGATATGGTAAGTTAGTCTATAATGGTAGGTACACGTAAGTGTTATCATATTAATTAATTTGTATATGCCATTATTGCACCTTCCATCAACAAAAGAAAATGGTGATAGTTGGAGAATTATAATTGGCTATAGTAGATGGATGAAAAAGAGATTAGTAGATACATGAAACACAGAGGAAAAGAAAACGGTAGTAGCTAAAGAATTTTGTAACATA
>JANITX010000211.1:15297535-15308582 GCA_027564395.1 Erythroxylum ulei
AAATTCTTTTAACACCAATATCGAAAACCTAAGTAGAGAAGTTAGAGATGGTACAAGGTTTGGACCCATTTGCCTCATATTAATTAAATTTTAAGTTAAATTAAATCCAAAGATGTGTTATTGAAAGCATGCAAGTGTATAGGACATATAGGCATTTTATCAAACACCTTATGTTCATCAAATTATCATCCCATTATACCTACCAAATTCACATTTTCCCCCTTCTATCACATACATATTGCCATATAACGTGGTTATCCATTCACAAAACACCAAAATATGGCAAAAAAAAAAACGAAGACAAAAACTCATTAATTCAAAAACACCCACAGTCTATAGTGGTACCTCAACGAAAACCACGTTACTTGCTCGGAGAAGACGACCGGAAGCAGCATGGACGGGACAGGACTTCACGCCAGAGGAGAAAAATCGACGGGGAGTTGTTGAAGAAGAGAAGACAACTGGGAGAGGAGCGGTGGGGAGATGAGGAAGGAAGGCTGTTTCGGCGTTTTAACATAAACAAAACGACATCGTTTTGTTTAAGTGAATTTACGAGCATACCGATGGTAACTTCCGTCCCTAATAATCGTCGGTGAAGTTTTGATCCGCCTTATTCGCCGACGGCATCCCTTCCATCGCAAATTTCAAATTCAAATTTCAGGTTTCTTGACGAAAATATGTTTCCGTCGCCAACCATTAGTAATCCACGACAATTGTACCGATCGATAACATAATTCTGTAGCAGTATACCGACGTGTACTATTACGTCGGTAATAATCCATCACTCTTTTTTGCTGGAATATTTTCCGTCCAAATTTGGCAACGGAATTTTGCACTGTCACTATATTATGCGCATATATTGACGGAATTACAAACGACAACAATTCCGTCGGTAATATTTCGTCGCCACCTGACAGTTTTCTTGTAGTGAAGAGCCTTTTTTGCTGTTAAAATTCAATTCTTTTTGTTCGACTTCGGTAGTTAGTCAATCATACATTTATTCAACTTTTTTATTCAATTCATCTACTTGAGACTGTAACTCTTGACTAACCTTCTTCAACTCCTCTAGTTTGTTTTGAAGTCTCTTTCTTACCGAAGTCTTCCCTTGTGATCGAGGCCCAACTCCCATGCCAACAACGTAATCTGATCTAGTGCCTAAGACTTTGTCGCACACTTCATCCTTTGTCATCGGATGACCTTGTTCTATTGAATCTGCCAATTCCTTACACATTAATTCTTGAAAAAATAAGAATTAATTAGATACACAATCTCATTTAAGAAATATTTGTAAATGAACTATGTACTCACCCATTTTTCTTTGCATTCAGTAGTTGTCTATTGACCTTTATTTTCATCATAATGAGTGTGATACCATAGTTTTATCCGGTTACACTCTTCTCCATCTTTTTCACTCTGTTGTATAGAAATATGTTACTAGTAATATTTATTATAAAATTTGAAATGTCAATCAAAGTAAAATATAATTGAAAAGATAATAACCTACAATCTCACACCGTATCGCTACAAAGGCCTTGGAGTCGGAGTAGATATACAAACAATTGAGAGGTCCTACGTAAGTATAAAAAAGTATAACAGTAAAGTAATGAAACAAAAACTTGAAAAATGTTATAATCACTATATTTATCAACATGTGATTGCATGTAGCTTTACTTATAAATGTTTTCACTCGAACCCCCCTTTAAACACATTTGCAAAAATAGCATTAAGAAACAAACTTAGCAAAGCATACCTCCAAGTCTGCATCTAAATTAAATTGAATGAGATCTAGTCGCTTTTCTAAATCAATGTTGTTGTTATTTGAATTAGGAGTCACTGATACGTCTCTAAGTTCAGATTTAGCATCAGATAAATCATTGGTTTCAGTAACAACAGGACTTGTTTCAATGACTTGCCCATTTTGTACACTTGAAGCTGCAACCTCACAAAAAGTTGCAGTGGCACTTTGTGCTGCATTTTCATTTCGAAACTCAGGTTCAATCACTACATCTCCTTCATTAGGAGTAGTCTCTACATAAGGGTGAGATTTGGGGCATTTGTAAATAACCACCCGTGTCTCTTCCTCAGAGGTAGTCTCACTTAAGTAAAAACCATAAGAATTAGACCAACTCATCACTTTAGTACGTCAAATCCTTTTTTTAACTAAAACCTACTCTTTTTCTCCAGGTTCTCAAAACATAATAATCAAACAATTCAATCTTTAAACACCTTAAGCATATGACTATGCACATGTGAAATCAATGCAGCTATGAACCCAGAAAGAAAATCAAATCATATCCAAAGCCAAATACATAGAAAGAACAAAAGAACCATTTACCAAATCTTCAATCTTTTGGCCTCAACTCCATTACCTATGCTTTTCCCTCTACACTTCCCATTCCCATTCACATTTCTCTGAGTTCACTGCCTTAGCCTCCGTCCACTCATGTCCCGACATGGGTCGAAATTGTTCTTCTTTTTCTGATTCGCCTTCGTCGCCGCTCCTTGCAGCAACGACCTAAAACCGCCCTTGCCGCCCACCAACGGGAGTAGGAGGTGGATGGTGGAGTCTGGACTCAAGACGATAGAACGGTTGCCGATTTGGGTGCCACGAGAGAGGAGGCGTTGCAAATGGGTGGAGACTTCGCTGATTTCATAGATTTGTTGATTGACGATTTTGCCGATCACCTCAGAGCCGATGAATCTTAGGGTTGCTGTTTTCTCATCGAGCAACTTCACAAAGATCTGGAAGGGTTTGGATTGGGTGGTGTCGTGATTTCCCATCGTTCGTCTCCGGAAGAGTAACAAACTTGAAAGAATGGCCAAATTTATGTGAATTGGGGATTTGTATATATTGTGGCTAGCCCCAATTGCAAATGCCCTTTATTTTGGATCACTCAATTTTGGCCGAATAAATTTTGGGTGAAACCAATTTTGAGTGGGAAGAAGGCAGAGAGAAGAAACTAGAGAAGAAGAAATGTCATAGAAGAAACTAGCAAAATGGTGGCAAATGAACGCATGAGAAGAAAATGTTACTTTTAAATATTAATTAAACAAAAGGAAAATGTTAACAACAACGTTTTATTTAACAAAACGTCGCAGTTTCTATTTCTTGATGTTTTAATAAAAAAAATGTTACAAATCTGCAAAGTTTTCATAAACTTCATGAAAAATTCAAACTTTTCGTGACGTTTTTTAAACGTCACGAAAATTCTTCACTGTTTTCTTGTAGTGACTAATCTTTTCTCAACGCAACTTTTCGTTAGCGAAGAAGTGAATAATTGTATTGTATTTCTCACACAATTTATAGATTTTTGCACCATTTGAGATATATGAGATAAGATATAATATGAATAGAGAAGATTAAAGCATATTAAAGATAATGATTATCTCTAAGTAAAAGATGTTATCACTAGGTAATAGAAAATAAGGTGGTTTTAATCAAGAGGTAATCATATATTGTCAACCTCCCTCAAACACAAAGTGATGTTTAATAATGAGTTTGTATTAAAGATATTGGAACATGGACGAAGAGAGAGCTTTTGTCATAACATCATCAATCTTATCAGTAAAGGAGATATGTCAATTGTAGAGTGATTTGTTTTCTACCAAATTTTGAACAAATTAAATATTGATCTCAATGTGCTTTTTGCGAGCATGAGAGACTGGATAAGAAGCAAACCAAGGTTATCACACCAAAGAGTAGGTTTGATGTAACAAAAACTGATTTCATCAATAAGTGAAGAGATCTAACAAAGTTCTGCAACTGTAAGAGCAATTCTTCGATATTCTGCCTCCGTACTAGATCAAGCAACTCTTAGTTGTTTCTTAGCACTCTAAGAGATGAGATTGGAACAAAAAAAGATGCAGTATTCAGATGTGGAACGACGATCAATAGGATAGCTAGCCTAATAAGCATCAAAATAAGCATGGAGATTTATAGAAGATGATTTAGTAAAGTGAATATAAGAAGATGTAGAGCGAAGATATTGAAGATTCTGTTTGATCGCAGTCCAGTGAACGTTGGTAGGACAGTGTAAGAATTGAGAGACTTTGTTTACAACAAACTAGATGTTAAGGCGTGTGAGGTAAAATTATTGTAAAGCACTAACAACGCTACAATTCTCAGTAGCATCAAGAAGGGGATGAACGTGATTTTTAGATAAAGGAAGGGTAGAAGTAATTGGTGAGGTTACAAGTTTAGAATTATGGAGACTGGTTCAAAGAAGTAGATCTTTGATGTATGTATATTGAGTGAGCAAAAGACCAATAAATGTGATGGCCTCAATATCAAGGAAGTGATGAAATGGACTAAATTCTTTAACGGAGAAAGTGGTATTGAGATCATGAATAAGAGTTGTAATGAATGATGATGAAGAACCTAAAACTAAGATATCATCCACATAAACTAAGACAAAGATTGTTTGAATGGAGGTGGTATGAATAAATAGAGAAGTGTCAGACTTGGATAAGATAAATTCAAGGTTAAGAAGTTTCTTACTCATCCTAGAAAACCATAATTAAAGAGCTTATTTCAAGCTACACAAAGCTTTATAGAGATGACAATATTATAAGGATAGTGGGGATCTATGAACTTACGAGGTTAAGATATAAAGACTTGTTATTGGAGATGACCATAAAGGAATGCATTATTGACATCAAGTTGGTGAATAGTTTAGTTGTGATATAAGGCAAGAGTGAGAACAATGTGAATGGTTGTGGGTTTGTCAACAGGACTAAAGGTATCGATGTAGTCGGTGCCTGAAATTTGATGATAACCTATAGCCACTAGTCGAGCCTTATGACACTGAATGGAGCCATTAGGATTTCATTTGGTACTAAATACCCATTTACAACCAACAACATTAGCATTTAGCAGACAAGGAATAAGAATTCAAGCATGATTGCGATGGAGACCAGTGAACTCATCGAGCATGGCTTGATGTTAGTATGAAAATTTGTTAGTTTGAGTAAAACATGTGGGAACAAAAGTGGTAACAACTGTGGAATAGGTGATAAAATCATCAAAAGAACAAGGGATGTGGTGTGATCATATGTGCGGGTGACCATAGGATGATAGGATGGTGGTGGAGGAGTAGGTGAAGATGGAGAAGTAGTGTGAGGAAGGGAATGGATAAAAGGTAAAGGTAAGAAGAGAACATAAGAAGTAAAAGTAGATGGGGAAGCATTAGAAGAGATGGTGGAATAGTAAAAATCATGTTCAAGGAATTGCATATGATGGGAGATATAATGTTTAGAGGTTTGTGGATCAAAACAATGGTATTTATTGTAGTTAGAGCAGTATCCTAGAAAAACATAAGTAGTAGATTTAGGTGTGAGCTTATCAGCACAAGTAGAGCCTAGAAAAGGAAAACAAGTTCATCTGAAGACTCAAAGGTGAAAGATAGTAGGTTTAATGTGAGAAAGTGTTTCATGAGTAGACTGATAATTAGGAACAAGTGTAGGTAAAAGGTTGATGAGATAAACAAAAGTGGAAAAGGCTTCAAACCAAAAGGATTTAAATAAAGTTACATGTAAAAGAAGAGTAAGTCTTGTTTTAGTGATACGGTGAATTTTATGTTCAACAAAGCCATTTTGTTGAGGAGTATAGGAACAAAAGATATGATAAATGATGTCATGGATAGTAAGATATTGAGCAAAGATGTTTTTTGATAAGTTTAGGAGCTCCATTGCATTTAAAAGTTTTGATAGTGGCAGAGAAAAGGTTTTCAGTTATTACTTTAAAGGTTTGAAGTAAAGAATGAAGCTTTTGAACTAAGGGAAAAATCCAGGTAAATTGATTGAAATCATTAATAAAGATAATAAAGTACCAATACCTAGATAAAGAAAGAGACGAGGAAGGTTCTCAAATATCACAATGAGTGAGTTGAAAGGGTTTTGTAGAGATACGAGAGGATAATGTAAATGAAAGAAAAACACTTTTTTTTTAAGACAAGAAGTACAAGAATTAATGACATTAGATATAACTAGTAAAATAGAAGATAAACTACATAACATAGATTGACACAGATGACCAAGACATTGATGCCACAGATCCAAAGAAGCGGTGGTAGCACTGAGAGAAACGTAGTTGTGAAAATGTGATGGAATCTTCAAGGGGTAAAGGTTATTATGGATGGAACCTACGAGGAGTGGTATCTTAGTTTGAAGGTCCTTCATAAACAAATTTGGCAACAAATAACAAATTTATGGTAAGGTTAAGAGCAATCAAAATATCACGAAGATGAAGAGGGCGAGGAGAATTAGATATAGTTAATGTATCACTAGAGAAAATGGAAAGACTTTGTCCATTATCGATAACTACTTGGTTAGACCTATCATATGGGAAAACAGATTCCACAATATAAGAACTAGGAGTCATGTGGGGCACTAGTTTCTAGTAACCATTAAAAAACAGTATTAGAGTTAAAGTGTGAAGTGTCTTGTTCAGGTTGAATATTCATGGCAAATACATGTTGTAGAAAGATTGTTATTAATATGTCGAGAACCATAAAGACAATTATGAGACTCAAAACATCAAAAAGATAGTAGGTGAGATGTTTTGTGGTGACAATGTTACCCCATTTCCAAAATGTTTGACACTGTGTGGGTGGTTTATTGGACCTGGTAAATGAATAAAGATTTGATGCTTAGGCTGGAGGTATAGATTGGGCCTGAAGGTGTTAGGAGTGAGAAGGTTTATAAGGCTAATTGAATGGATCATCAAGACAGGCGGGCCTAAAGGAATGAGGAAGCCCAGAATGAGACTCAGTCTGCCAGTTTTGAGACCCAACAAAATTAAGGTTGACCCATGAAGCAGAGGGAAAGTTGTTGTGCCTCCCTCTATGATTTCTATCGACTCCTCTGTCGTGTGCATCGTGTGAGTAACGACCACCATTGTGAGAGACAAAGAGATTAACATTTAGTGGTGGACATAAGTGATAAAGAGCAAGCGTTGTTTATGAATTAAAAGCTTTGCTTGAAATTCAGGAAATTCCAGTGGGGTGTCATGATATTCAATAACAGTGATGAAGGATTCATAATTAGTTTGGGGTCCAATCAAGGTGAAGAGAACCAAATCTTCGTCAGAGAATTTGTCACTTATAGCTACTAACTCATTTGTAGTTATGGAGATAAGAGAAAGAAAATCAGTGATGGTGCAAGAGTCTTTCTTTAGTGTGTGGAGGCTACGACGGAGAAGAGAGCGTTATGAAGCTGGTTGTTCCATGAAGTGATATGTAAACTTAAGCCAAAGTTCATGGGTTGCTTAATAGCTGATAGCTAGTCGTGCAATTTAGGGTAAAAGAGATGCAATAAGAAAGCAGCAGACGAGATGATTGATTTTTTTTTTCCATTTGTGATATTCTAGAGACGAAGATTGTGAGTTTTAGGTTGCATCTGGTTGAGAGATAGTGTCATCTACATAACCGATAAGGTTAGAGGTAATTAAAATAGCTTGAATTTGATTTTTCTAAACAAGATTGTTGGTAGAATCTAGTGGTATTGTGAGGAAACTTGTGATTTGGTTGAATGGTAATACATATATGTTTATGTCTGCCATTGATGTTTTTGTTGAATTGTTGTGGACATCTTCTGTGATGATTATGTTGAATTGTTGTTGGTTGCCTCTTGGGAATTTGGATGTTGCTGTATGTGGTAAAGTTTGTGTGCTTGTTGTGAGCTCCAATACCTTGAAGAAGTGAATAATTGTGTTGTGTTTCTCACACAATTTACAAAAGTTTGTGAATCTTAATATACATCATTTGAGAAACATGAGACAAGATATAATATGAACAGAAAAGATAAAGCATATTAAAGATAATGGTTATCTCGAAGTAACAGAAGTTATCACTAGGTAACAGAAAATAAAGTGGTTGTGATCAGGGGATAATCGTATGTTACCCATATCCCCGGGGAGATTTTGGCAAAAGAAACGCAGGTGAACGAAAGGTCCCACTGGAACTGTTTTGCTTGGGACATACTCTTATGTATGTGCTGCCTATGCTTTACTCTTCACTACTTTCATACATTCACAACTGGTCATTTTTCACTGACATTCACATTGAAATTGGGATCTGATTCTTCCACATTGAGATAGGATCTGCTTCTCTGCTCCTAAACTTCTCAACATATCCCTTTAACAAAAGTGGGTTTGTTAGGCCATGTTGCGCACATTTCACTCAAAGTAAATCCTCCTGACCACAAATAAGTTACGCTGTTAGTTGGTGGGGTGCAATCCAGTTGGGGTACTCCTCGAGGGTTCTGAGGTCTGAATCACCGAGTTGATAGGTTAATTTGATAATTTCACGGTAAAGCTAATTACCAGAGACCATTCCTGTCAAATGATCCAATCTATAATTTTATTCTCATTACAAGGGTTGCCAATTATATGTCGATTACGTGAAAAACAAGAATGTCACTAAGGAAACCAAGGTCTGCATACAGCGAGGCTCAGAGCACAGACTAGTCTAATGTTAGTTGAAAATTATTACTTTGTAACAAAAGCAGTGCTGGAGTTTGAGCCTCGACCCAAAAAGAATTTTGGAAGCTTTTGTAAACAGTGAAGGGCTCAACTTGACCTATCAAAAGGAACTTATCGCTCTGACCCCTGACACATAGTCACTGACTGGAAGTTTTTGAAGAAGCAACAATCATCAACTAAAACGAGGGAAAGAAAAAGTATAATTCAGGAGAAACTGATGCAGTAACAAGTTTCTACTATGCAATTGCTTGCAGGGAAATACGCACGGTCCCATGGTGTAAAAGAATTTCCTCAACCTTAGAGCTTTTGTAATAGCACAGAGCTGCAATCATAGCACCCCATGTTACTCATTTTGCATTGGTCTGGATTAGGACTGATGTCACCTTGGTTCTTGCTGTGGCTAAGCATAAAAGGGTTAGTCGTGGATGCAATGGGAACATATTTGTTTAGAGTACGGATTATGTTAATATTAAAGTAATTCATATTTTTCATACTTCCATAACTATAATTATAATAGTAAGATCCAAATTTGTTTGTTAATTAATTTTTTTCTTTATTTGCTTTTAAAAGTCTAAACACAATTTAATTTTCAGTTTCTCATAAATATATTAAATTTAGATTGAATTTCTTAAATTAAAGTTTAGATTTAATTTTTAATTTAAATATAAGTTCAATTAAATCAAGATTGACAAGTTGGCTTTCATCATATTCTTTCCCCACCCTATAGTATAGGTCATACAACTGATATTGAATTGGCCACAGTGATTCCCAGTAAATGGAAACAAGAAAACATTAAACTTTGACTTGCTAATCTGTTTTGATGGATTTGGCGTGCTGGGTTATTACTTGCACGTCTTAATTCTTTCCAGTGAGGCCAGATCTTGGCTCATCCCATTTCCATTTACCTTTTCTTTGGAGCGACTTTCCACTTAACAAACCAGGAAAAGGAAAAAGACAGTCCAGTGACAACGTAAACCTTAATATGATTAGGAAAGAAATGATTGTGTTCTCCATATGAGTCACTGGCAATACCCTACAATTCTGGGAATAGTTCCAGATATCATAGTGTAGATGCATGCATAGCTCTTTAATATCTTAAAAGAAAAGGTAATATAATGGAGTTTCTCCCAAAAAAAAAAAGTTAACCATTATACTTTTGACATATAGCTTCAATTTGCGCTCATCTTGAGTAGCATTAGTGGTCAAGTGCAAGCAAACAATAACTTGTTACACTTGAGCATCGAATTTTCTTGCGTGCTTTATCGCCTGTAGACTCCTTCAAGTTAACTAGCATCAGACAATTTTCTTTTCTGTTTTGTTTTGGTATAAATCACAGCTAGCGCGACCAGACATCTCAAGCAGAGACCTCTTGATTCGATGCGCTTCTATGTATATGAAGCCTAAAGACGTAGATATCTGAAACTTGGTATCCTTCAATGAATGAAAAGAACAAATCACCGAAGTGCATGCATCACATAATTATGACATTCATAAGAGCTTCGGTTCCTAGAAAGAAAATAAAGATCAATTTGTTGTGGATGGCAGTCATTTTAGACCACACAAGTACTATAGCGTAAACTACTATACTAAATGAAGTCAAGCGACAGATTGACCCAAAATGCCACTGAAGAGCTCTTATAAATAAATAAAAAAAATTCTTTGCACAAGCTGGAGAGTCTTTAAGGATTCTGATTCATAACCTCAATTCAAAGGTTATTTTGATTACTTCTCAACTAATTAGGTTACCTCGTTTCGGAACAATCTCCGGTTAATTTTTTAGCCCTACCTGGAGTTCTGTCCCTTGGTTGGTTTTACCATGCACCTCCTTGTGTCTATTTTAAAAAATTCTTAATTTGGGTAAATTGTTTTGGCATATGAATTAGAAAATCAAGACGAGATTCGATCCTAGCATAGCAGAATAATTATGAAACCTTTTTATATTTTGATTTTCTGAAAATCAAGATCACTTTAAATTATATAAAATGACTAACACATATATCATAATAAAATATGAATCTTAATTCGTACCTTATTTTGAAACTTGATCAAATTCTTGTCGTATTCCTTGAATTGTTTTTGAAACTAGCTCATCTCAACTATCATAGCCATAAAAATGTCTGGCGTTTATTGATATCTACAGAACAAGTTAAGAGAACTTTACAACTATTACAGAGAAGATTAAACAAAGAGTGCTAGCTCCATTAGAGTTTAAGCTTATTTATAATAGATTTTGACATTTTTGTAATTTAATTGAAATTAAATTCTAATTTCAATTACCAATTATGCATAAATAAGATCCAATATTTCATATTGATCCTCATTTATTAGATATCTCATATTTAATAATAAAGTTCCTTAAATTTTTTAATCAAGTTCAACTTCGTTAAAATATCTTTACTCTTTTTAACTCGTACTTTTTGAGTGACCTGTTAAGTTTCCAAATATATTAGTAATGTGTTGGGCCCCGAACCTTTTATGGAAGCTAGAACTATTAAGTGAATTATTGGCAATTATTCATGTGTAAAGGAAGGAGGAATTCATGAAAATTGAATTCAAATGGAAAATATG
>JANITX010000211.1:15392224-15410543 GCA_027564395.1 Erythroxylum ulei
CTTGGTGTGCTTAATAGGAAGTGCATACGTGGTTCAAAGAACAGAAGGCGTATGGCTGACGATTCCAAGTACGGGAACGAAGTGTCTGTCCGAGGAGATTCACAGCAATGTCGTCGTTCTGGCCAATTACTATGCCTTCAACGAAGAAAACCCCGAGCAAACCTTTTCTATCTCTGCCCGGGTATGTGCTATGCCTCTATGGGTTAGGAGTTCTTATCTGTTTGATCAGTGATCGTTGACTTTAGAGAAGTAATGACTGAGATTGCTGATTCTTGTTCGGATTGATTGCTTTTGATCTTCCATTTTTGAGTTTTAACTTGTTCTGTGCCTGGTTTGACTTTCTGGGGCAGTAGTGTGTGTGTGTGTGTGTGTGTGTGTGTGTGATAGTCATTCTTCAGCTGCTTGAAATTATGTAAAGTTGGTTTTTGTTGGTAATCTGAGGATTTAGGATCATGATAGAATCAAGTAAAGGCCAGAAGACAAACTTCGAGAATTTTATTATGGCCTAAATTGAACCAAGGCCCCTCATGGATTTTATGTTCCGAGTAATTTAAGTTTATTCTGACGTTCTTGTTAGTTGACAATTAGCAAAACAGGCTTTTTTTTAACTTGATAAAAATTGCCAATATAATATTGTAATTGGAAGTATTTTCATGTTGCTAGTAAATTCTCGTCAGCAAAACCATGTAAAGAGAAAATTCAATTGCTTAAAGAATGTGTATTAATGTGTCTGTTTACTAATTATCAAACCACATAAATCTATGAGATTAAATTCAAACTATAACTATAGGGGTTTTCAGAAACAAGTGAAAGCGCTCGGTGTGATTATTCAAACTAAAGGGGTTTTCGGAAACAAGTGAAAGCTCAGGGTCTCAGTGTGGTTAACCCTTTTAATACTTCGATGTTCATTGTTGCAAGTTGATGCCAACTGTAAAGCTTAAAGAGAAGAGTTGCTTAGCTATTGTTTGGTTGGATCATTGCTTAAGAGATAGAGAAGGATGTGTTCATTCATTATTATAAGAACCGTTTCTTATACTTGCCTGCATATTGGGTTACATGGAAGAGAAAGTTGAGTTTGCTAGACTGCAATGCGCTGCTTATATAGTATATGAAGTGATTAAACTGTTAACAAAGAAGAATCGAGAGAGGAAAGAGAAAAGCTATAAACAATAAATCACAAAGACTCTGCCTACAGACAATAGACAACACACATATTCACTTGAGAAACTAAGGGCAAAATGGACTTTCACTACTAGCTAGCTGGACTAGTATAAGTTGTTGTAACAGAATAAATCTCAACCCTTTATTTTATTCTATCCTTTCTAACAAGTGTATGGTTAAGATTAATTCAACAAATGTATAAATATGAGTCTAAGCAAATAATACAAATGCGTACAAAGTTCAATAATATACCTTCTCTTACATGGTATCAGAGCTCCATTGAAAAACGTCAAAATGAAAGAAAATTCTGGGTCATCTGCCACTATTTTAAATGATATATCATACTCTCTTGATTTTTCAGCTATAGCAAAGACTATAAACTTCAATCTGCCCATCAAATTTGGCAGATAAAACTTTGTCAACTGGAGAGCCCAAATCCTTGCAGCTATAAGAGCCCTTGAGCTTGAAAACTTTATCAGCTCAGCACCTCCTCCTCAGTTCATCACTACAAACACAAATTAGGTCATTGAAAATGCATAATATAAACCATGGCAAAGAACAGATCAACTATTGCTATGCTGGTTATTTTCAACAATCGGAGAAGAGGTAATAGGACAGGTAAGTCACTCAAATTCATCCTACCAAGTTTGGCAAATTTTGGAAAATCTCTATGCTCAAACATCTATGGTCAGAGTTCTTCAACTAAAGCATCAACTTTCAACTATTAGTAAGGGCTCACATACCATATCAGAATACATGCAGAAAGTCAAAACCATTAGAGACTAACTCCAAGTAGCAGGACATGCAATCAGTGAGTATGAATTAATATTGAGTGATCTAAATGTTCTTGGTCATGAATATGATCCTGTTGTGATCTATTTAACACATTTTATGAAAACTTCAACATTACAAGAAGTGCAATATTCTCTTATGATGCATGAAACAAGAATAGAGCAGCTGAATACAATCAATCAACTAGAAATCTCATCACCAACTGCAAATTATGCAACCCTCAATTATCGAACAAGTGGATTTAGAGGAAGAGGAAATTGTGGCAGAGGAAGTAGATGGAATGGAAACATAATTTTTTGTCAACTGTGTCATAAACCAGGCCATGAAGTACTAAAATGTCAGAAAAGGTTTGATGTTTCGTGGCAAGGCAATGCCACCCAATTATAGAAACAAAACATAGCTACACAACATACACAAAACAATGCACAAAACTGTCCTCAATGCTACTTGGCTCAAAATCAGTCTGGAAATCCTCATCTGAAGCAGTCAACAACAATTCATGGTTTATAGACAATGGGGTTACAAATCATGTCACAACAAATCTCAATAACTTGTCAATAAGTTCAGAATATGGTGGAAAGGATCAACTCACTGTTGGCAATGGTAACTATCTTCCTATTGTTAACATTGGCTCATCTCGCGTACATTTTCTAGACAATATACACACACCTCTTGCACTAAGACAAATTCTGCATGTTCCCAGCATAACCAAAAATCTACTTAGCATCTCTAAACTCACCAAAGATAACAACATTTCTGTTGAGTTTACTAACGAAAATTTTCTGTTAAAGGACAAAGCAACAGGGAAGATTCTGCTCAAGGGAGTGCTTCGGGATGGTCTCTACAACCTCAGAGCCACTAAACAACCCGGCAATATCAGACCAACATACCCTAAGCCTAGTCCTTCCCAACAAAAAGTCTCTTCTTTAGGCAATCATTGTGAGGCAAACATAGCATAAAAAAATTTAAATGTTTGGCATGCCAAATTAGGGCATCCTTTTAAGCATATCTTGAAACGAATTCTAAGTTCAATGAAGTTCAACTTTAATCTCAAAAATCTATCATTGTAATGCTTGTAAGGAAGGAAAATTGCATCAATTTCCTTTTCAAACTCATGATATAACTGCCCAGAATCCTTTAGAAATCATATATTCAGATATTTGGGGACCCTATCCACATCTCTTAACTGAAGGACACAAATACTATCTTATTTTTGTTGATACCTACACAAGATTCACTTGGCTTTATCCTCTAAAACTAAAATCTGATACCCTATCTGTCTTCATCAAATTCAAAACAATGTTAAACTTCAATTGAACAGTAAAATCAAAGCTCTACATACTAACATGGGAGGTGAATATAAAGCTCTCTTGCCCTACCTCACAAAACATAAAATACAACCACAGTTCAGTTGCCCTTACACTCACCAACAAAATGGGGTTTCCGAAAGGAGACACAGACATATCACTGAAATGGGACTAACTCTTTTATCTCATTCTCACATGCCACTCACCTATTGGTTAGAAGCCTTCATCAATAATCTCCCATCTCCTAGACTAAATATCCTCTCACCATTTGAAAAGTTGTACAACAAACCACTGAACTATTTTAATCTCAAAACTTTTGGTTGTAATTGTTTTCCTTATCTCAGAATTACTCTCATCATAAATTAGGATTTCACACCACTAAATGTGTTTTTCTTGGGTATATCTCAATGCATCAAGGTTACAAGTGTTTGACCAACCAAGGGAAGATCATAATATCTTGTCATGTCGAATTCAACGAGGAAGAATTTCCATTTTCTCAACTCTTTCCCTCACATTCAAAGTATCCTATAGCTTCATCAAGTTTCCCTACCTTTACTCTAACCTCAACTCCAATCGGTACACCTTCATCAAAGGCTGTCACGAATCACTCTTCTTCAACAGAATGCTCTCACTCAACTGAATCCTTCAACAAACAGGTAAGCTCTAAAAATCCTAGCTCATCATCACTTTTTACATCCTAACAAAATAGACAAAATACCTTACCTAACATCATTCCATCAACCACACCAAATACTGAATCAAATTCTTCATTTCTACACATACATAATGTTCATCCTATGCAAACTTGATCCAAAAGTGGAATTTTCAAACCAAAACTCTATTCCTTTTCTTTTACCTTAAATCCACAAAATGAACTTAGAACAATTTCTGAAGCTCTAAATAGCCCTACATGGTTTCAAGCTATGCAAGATGAATTCAATGCCTTACAACATAATCACACTTGGACACTTGTCCCCTATGAGCCTACCATGCATATTCTTGGCACAAAGTTGGTATTCCTGACTAAATATAATGCTGATGGGACTATCTCTAAACACAAGGCTAGATTTGTTGCCCAAGGGTTTAATCAAACCCTTAGCATTGATTTTTCAGAAACTTTCTGCCCTGTTGTGAAAGCCTCAACAATAAGAGTAATTCTTTCACTTGTTGTCTCCTATCACTGGGAGATTTAGCAAGTTGACATCAACAATGCTTTTCTACATGGGGAGTTACATGAAGCTGTTTATATAAAACTAGCCACAAGGATTTAAAAGGAAAACACAATTGCATCATGTATGCAAGCTAGATAAAGCTCTCTGTGGACTAAAACAAGCCCCTAGGGTTTGGTTTCAGAAACTGAAATATCCACTGTCTCAGTAGGGGTTTCATAACTCAAGGTCAGATACCTTTATATTTTTCCCAAACAAAAATGGAATTATTACAATGTTACTATCTATATAGATGACATTTTGATCACAAGAAATTCAACTCAAGCAATCCATACAATTATCAGTCAATTATAGTCTCAATTTGCACTTAAAATGCTTGGAAGCATAAATCATTTCCTTGGATTTGAAGCATACAAAAACAGGAATGGTTTATACCTTTCATAGAAACAATACATTAAAGATCTACTTACTAAAACAAATATGCCATTATGCAAGCCTTCCTCGACACCCATCACTCCAACAACCAAGTTGTCTTTGCAGAATGGCACACCATTTGAACTCCCAAACTTTACCGAAGTACCATAAGATCTCTTCAATATCTATGCAATAC
Organism: Erythroxylum ulei; assembly: GCA_027564395.1. Taxonomy (NCBI): domain Eukaryota; kingdom Viridiplantae; phylum Streptophyta; class Magnoliopsida; order Malpighiales; family Erythroxylaceae; genus Erythroxylum; species Erythroxylum ulei. Next base: position 15,397,264 of record JANITX010000211.1, read on the forward strand.
AAGACTAGACATCAGCTTCGCAGTCAACAAATTAAGACAAATTTTACAAAATCCTTTAAACACACACTGGATTGCACGTAAAAGTGTTTTGTGTTACCTAAAAGGAACCTCAAATCTGAGACTGCTCTTTCAACCATCATCGTCCCCTCTTGATCTCCATGTCTACAGGGACTCTGACTAGGCCAACTCCCCTAATGACCGTAAATCAATAACCAAAGGATGTGTATTTTTAGGAGGAAACCTAACTTTCTGGATCTCTAAGAAACAGACGACAATAGCTCGGTCCAACACTAAGGTTGAATACCGAGCCCTATCTCAGGTATCGACTGAAGTCATCTATCTCATATCTCTACTATCTATGTTAGGATTTTCTTTCACTCGCAAATCCATTCTATGGTGCGACAATAATGGAGCTCGATCTCTAACTCAAAATCCTCTCTTTCAATCAAGAACAAAACACATTGAGGTCGACGTTCAATTTATAAGAGAGAAAGTGGAGAAAGGAGAAATAGAAATTAGATACATCAACACCGACGATCAACTTGACGACATCCACACCCCCTAAACTTGACAAGATTTCAACTTCTGACCACCAAACTGAACCTAGTTCGAAGCCCTAGGTTCAGTTCGAGTGGGAGTGTTAATAGAGAAGAATCAAGAGAGTAAAGAGAAATGCTATAGACAATAAATCACAAGGACACTACCTACAAGCAATGCACATATTCACATAAGGACTTAAGGGCAAAATAGGCTTTCAGCACTAGCTAGCTGGACTAGTACAAGTTGTTATAACAGAACAAATCCCAACCCTTTATTTTATTCTGCCCTTTTTATCAAGTGTATGGTCAAGATTAATTCAACAAATGTATAAATATGTGTCTAAGCAAATAATACAATGGGTACAAAAGTTCAATAATATACCTTCTCTTACAAACTGTGCATGCTTGCAATGCAGCTTGGCCTTGAAGATTCCATGCTCTAAGCATCAGCATTCCAGCTTATTAATAAACAAACCTACCGACGGCAACTCATAAAGGTAGTGACATGACATAGACTAGCCTAAGATCACCAATTGTCCCAAGCTATCCTCCTATGAAATGAAAGCAATTTCTTAAGTTGGCTTATATGGTTGAGAAAAGTTGGGATACATACCAACACATTTTTTTTATTTACATGAGGTATCCCAACTTAGCTGGACTAATCCTAAGCCCTAACACCCCACCCCAAAAGCCCTAGAGGAGGTAAATTTGAAACCTCAAGATCCCTCAGGTTCCTACGTGGCTTGTACATTTCTGCGCATAAGGAGCCGTCATATATTTGATTGGTAGACTGCTGATTAATCATTGGCCCCTCTGCTCAGCATCAGGTTCCCAGCAGCCCTCGGGTTCCCTAGTAGCTTCAACTCGTACCAACACATTTTGATTTCATGCGTAGACTATTTAAGTTTGGAATAGTATGTCATGTCGCATCTAAACCCAACTTAACCACGCTAATGAATGTAGTATTAACACTAAAATAAGTTTTTAAAAAGAAATTTTAACATAAAAAGTTTCTGCCCACAAAATTACAATACATGAAGTATCTCGAATGGTCTTCTTTTTTATTAAAATGTTAATATCTTTTAAATTTTAGATTTTATATTTATTCTAAGCATTTGCTTGTAGTATTTTTTAAGTTATTTAAACTTAACTTAAGCATTTTTTTTTCTGGTTGTTTATTTTATTCATTTATTTACTTATTTTATCTTTTATTTTTATTATTTATGTTTATCTTTATTATATTATATTTCATTTTTATTTTATAGTTTTCTTACTTTTTAATGTTTACTTTTATTATTCTTTACTTTTATTTTATTTTTACATTTAAATTTTATGTTTACTCAATTATTTATTTATTTACTGACTTTTACTTTTATAAACAGTTTTTTGAATCTTTTATTAGTTAAAGATAAAGTTGTATATTTTTAGATCCTTCCAAACTTTAAGGCTCTAATTAAGATGATGTTGTTGTTATGATTTGGAATTATGCTGGGCTATCACATCAAATTGAAGGCTCGATATTGTTTTGTCCGTGGAATCAAAATCCTAATTTATAAATATTTATTAGGTCTACCAACAGCTATATATTGTGACATACTCACACTCAAAAACCTACTCCATCTGGATACACTCTTCAACGATGATTAAGTTGTCGAGGTCTCCGATCACTGTTGTTCTTATTCAAGCTCTTTTCTTCTTGAACACATCAGTTCAAACAGCACCTACGAAATCCAATCTTTTTAGAGAATACATAGGAGCCGACTTCAAAAATGTTAGCTTCGGTGATGTTCCCATTAACCCAAATGTTCAATTCCATTTCATTCTTTCCTTTGCAGTAGACTATGACACAACAAAATCTCCATCTCCCACCAACGGAAAATTCAACGTCTTTTGGGACTCCAAGACCCTCAGCCCCTCACAAGTTTCTTCCATCAAAACCCAACTTTCCAATGTTAAAGTAGCCTTAAGCCTTGGTGGAGATACCGTGACAAAGAATAAGTACGCATATTTCAGACCTTCCTCAGTTGATTCTTGGGTTTCTAATGCTGTTTCTTTCCTGTCAAAAATAATCAAACAATACAACTTGGACGGCATTGACATTGATTACGAGCACTTTCAGGCCGATCCCAATACCTTCGCTGAGTGCATAGGACAGCTGATAGCAACCCTAAAGAGAAACAAGGTAATCTCATTTGCTTCTATAGCACCTTATGATGATAACCAAGTTCAAAGTCATTACACAGCCTTGTGGAGGAGTTATGGGCACATCATAGACTATGTCAACTTCCAATTTTATGCCTATGGTAAAGGAACCACTATTACTCAGTTCAAGAACTACTTCAAGACCCAAACATCCATATATAGTAGCGGTAAAATCTTGGTGAGCTTTATCAGCAATGGAAAGGGAGGATTGTCTCCAGAAGATGGCTTTTTCACTGCCTGCGATCAACTTAAACGTCAGAAGCTACTGCACGGTATCTTCGTTTGGTCTGCTGATGACTCTAAGCCGTATGGTTTTCGCTACGAAAAGCAAGCACAAGCACTCCTAGCACACTAGGCCCTTGCTACGTTCAAGGCAATGTTTGTATCGAATAACACTCATTACCGCATGTGTGAAATTCCATGTATGTGAAGTGCGGTTCAGAGCCATTTGCAGCTTTTCTAGAGCAATAATTTACAATGTTCGCTATAAAAATAGAGTAACTTTTTGGCACTTTTGTATGGTAGAAGAAGGTGACCATTCAATGAAATACTCGGTCGTATTGGTGATTCAACTGTTGATCTAACTCTTCAATATATATCAGTAAATGAAATTAGTACAACGTTTAGAACCTATGATATAATCAAATTTATTGACTAAAAGTTGTATGAATAATCGAATTCTTCAGTCAAATGCGATAGCTACAAGATTCTAGGAAACTCTCATAAGATATAAACGTTTCCATGTAGCAGTTAATTTCGAACTTGGAGATTTCTGAAACTTTTGTTAACTGATTTTGAGAACTGGTTATGAGAAACTCAAGATCTCCCTTGGAATAGAAGTCCAATTGCAACTATGAACAAGTTGAAATTCTCTCCCTTGGAATAGAAGTTCAATTGCAACTATGAACAAGTTGAAATTCTTTCTTGGTTTGGGTTATAATTATACTTAATTGTGTAGTAATAAACAATAATGACTATCTTGTTTGTCTCCAAACACATCATAAGAATTAACAACTCTCCCATGATAAATACTTCCTGTGTTAGTTAATGCTTGTAAATTGTCCCATAATTATGATGATCATCAATTTGTTTGTACTAACAATGTAAGGAGAGAATGGATAAGGACAAGCATTTGGTGAGGATGGTCTCTTTTGAGTAATCTTTTTTTTTTTAAAAAAACAGACTACCAAAACTACTTGGACACTTTAACTAAACATTTCGGGATTATGTGTTTTTCATTGTTTTAATGCAAATAAGAACATGTGATATATAAACAAAACAATGATATGGAGATCTATACTAAATTAGTAGTAGTTTGACTTTTAGTTGCTACATAACTTTTAAACTCAAGAATTAATCTTTTGAAATCGAAGTAAAATAAATTTTCTGGTTTTTTTGAAGCATTTTAATTGGGTAACTCATATACGAAAAAACTGAATATTCTTGCCAACAAATGAATTCAACAATTTGATTTTAACGCCACGTGATTAAGAAAGAGAGGGAAAGAAAAAACTAGGAACTAGGAAGTACCCGCTTCATAGACCAATTATTACATGCTTATGAATTGCTTCCAATTTCTTAATTTCCTCACTCACCAATTGCAGCTAACATGCCCATGTCAATAACAACAAGAAGCTCGAATTACACGACGGACTGGTTTTGTTTTTCCTTTTCGTGGAGAATAACAGATAAGGGTTTCAGTACGAAAGTTTCCTGTACATATATATTATATCAGCTTACAATTTATGTCACCTGCTAATAATAATCCATTCTGGTAACGGATAGAATAATAAATAACTCATTAAAGCAAGTACCTCCTGAAGTAATAAAATACATTTATGTCACTTGAGGTTTGGGAAGTAACCTCATGTGCCACTTTAAATTAACCAGCAGACCTTGAAACATCCTATGCACAAGCACTTCAAATTTTAGCCATGAACAGTAGTCTTAAGGTAGCCATTGTCTTTGTCACTCTATCAACCTTCACATTATGGGAGTCCAGCACAGCTACCCATTTGTTTATAAACAACAAAGAAACTAGCAAAAATGGCTGGGTCGTAATTAGATGTTTTCGTGCATTTATGTTCCCGGGAACTGAAACTACTATTGTTCCTGCGGGTAACAAATCTTCAGTCCTTGTGCCCATTGGTGGAACATGTACTGGGGCGTATGCGGGACATAGAGATGATGGTCAACAAGGTTATTACTCACGTTTTCGACTATACTATCTCTATAATTCAAAGAAGGACCTCTACAACGTATCCACTAACTACAATGTATTAGTCAACAACACCGACTTCTTCAGGTGGAATGAAACTAAGCACCAATGGGACGTAATCACCCCAAAAATGTTATGGTTTCCTTTTGAGTAATACTCGCTATGTTCAATGTTTATCTGAGGAAGATACTGACATTATATATGATTATTATAATAATTGTGACTGATGAATGTATTAAGTACATAGAGGACATGGAAATTATAAAATACCAAAAGAAATAAAACCTTGGTTGTACATTTTTTGTTAAACTACATCTATGTTTCTCATATGTATATTACAAATATAGAAGGCATTATAATAGGATAAGTTAATGTTTAAAATTTTGTTATTTCTAACACTACACATAAAGTGTTTGATGGATCTCTCTCTCTCTGTTTATAACTAGTTTTATGAGAAAATTGATTAGCACCTACCAAAATAGCCATTAAAATCAAGTCTATCTTTTGGGATACCAAATTTTCAGGAAAAGTGTAGTCAACTTCGGTTCTCTTCAGCCTCTGAAATATAGAATATGGAACTGACAAGGACAATCATCTATGAGCATGAAGAACAAATTTTCTGGAAGCCTTATTTTTAATCTCACACAGACAAGTGCGTTTCAATCTATATCTTAAGTTTCTTAAGGCTCTACTGGATGGACCTTTTTTTTTTAAGTGAACAAATTAATGTAGTAGTCATTCTTCGTTTACCTTCTTCCTAAGTGCTAGAAAGGTTTCAGCTGTTTGATGGACATGGCATGAATAACCAACCGAAGTTATCGAAATATACTTGTACATTCTAGAGTTGTAATAATCTATCAACTTCCAACATTTGAAATAATACATGAAAAGCTCGAACGGTTTCAAACCGATAGGTACATATATAGTAGGCGTGCAGTGACGCATAGCTGCAAAAGTCTTCGTTGGTGGTCCATCCACAGAGCTTAACTTGTCATGAATGCGGTCTCTTTCGGTGCAAAAATCTCTTGGAATATCATTTCCGGAAAAGCTATGATGGTGCTCCATGATTAGAAACCTAACCACCTAGAACAAGAGTAAACCAAAGTTGACCTATTGGAGTATATATAATGTTTTTCACGTTAGTTCTGAGTGTTCTTGTCAAATAAGAGGGGTGGTGACCATTCATGTTGACATGAAAATACTTGCATGAAAACGACTCTAATGCTCCTCTTTTATGTGCCTTATCTCGAAAGGGTGGTCGCCTCCTATATCCCTATCATTACTTTTCACCTTTGCTCCGGATTTTTTTTTTAACGATGATTTCTGTGTTGCTAGTTTGTATATAAGCACTATAGCTAAATATACAAAAGGAGAGCTATATTACGGGGAATAATTCAAAATTAGCATATTAGCAAGTTAAAATTTTCATCTAGGTAGCATGACAGGAGTAAGATTATGCCCCAAAATTTTTAGCAAAAAGTGCTACTCTAATCCAGTTAACAATTTTGTCAGCTAGCTTATATTTTCCTTCTTTTGAGTTAGTAAATTTTCTATTGTTTCTCTCCTTTCAAAGTATATAGATGGTCGTGGTGAAAGCTATTTTATAGAGTATAGCATTGAACATTCTCTGCTTAGAGCTTCGAATGACATAGTTTAAATTTTGTTCCCAATCATATATATAGTTATTACTTGGAATTATATGCAAGATCCTGCTCTATACTACTTTAGAGAATGCAAAAGGGAGGAAAAGATGGTCTTTATCTTCCACTTCCATCTTACAAAGTACATAGGTGGAGTCCACATTTTCGTGTCATTGGCTCTTAGTCTTGAGTCTGTTTTTAATAGCTAGCCGAGTGATCAGGGAGGCTTAAGGATTCAAGGAGTGGCTCTAAAGAAGGTTATACCATAAGGCTTCAGTTGAGTAATGGGTAAAAAGCAGATGATAGGTTTTGTTAGAGAACTTACCACTTGGTTTGAGAGTTCAGGTGGTTACATCTTCATTCTCCATATCATTAAGTTGAGGGAAAAGATTCGTAAGAGAACCAAATCCTCTGAAATTCCCACTCCATGCAACATTCCTGATCATAGTGGAAACTTTAAGACTCAAAGGAATGAAGAATCTTCAAATTATGGATGAGAGGGCTAGAGTCTAGCCAATTATCAAGCCAAAACCAAGTTTTTTCATCATTACCAATTCTATGTTTAATACAGCGATATATAGAGCTTCACGATCCCATTATTTGATTAAAAACCTAAGAGAACTCCCTCGAACAAGTAGCTTACTAGAAATTGGTATTTTTTAGGTGATATTTATGGATTTATTGGATCTATAGTGCCTGTTGATCTGTATAGAGCCTTCAAATTCTTTTGTGCATTAGAACCTTTTACATGATTGTAATGGAAATGATCCTAAGTCCTCTAAATTACATTAGGGTAGTAACCTCATTCCATTTAATCTTTGCATTTTTAACATTCTCTATCTTGCCCGGTAATAGAAATGCTTTCATAATTCTATATATCTCTTTAGTAACCTTCCTAAGTAGTGCAGTATGGACCAGCCAATGTAGATGTAAGTTGCTTAAGATTGAAATAATAAGAGTAAGTATAGCTGCATAAGATAGAAATGTATTCTGCCAAGCATTGACTTTGGATTCAATCCTTTCGATGAGAGGCAAACAATCATGATATTTCGGCTTAGAAGATGTGATTGATACACCTAAATAGCAAAAAGGTGTTGAATGAACATTTAAATGCGTAACTTTGCCTACTTCAACTATATTACTTACATCTGCTGATATGTAGAGGCTACTCCTCTTAATGTTGAGCTTCAGATATGACCACTTCACAAATATGTTTAGGACATTCATCAAGAGATTGATAGAGTAAGGATCCAACCAACAAAGAAGCATGAGATCATCAGCATATATTAGATGAGTTAGGTTGATAATGCTACATTTGTAGTGAAATTGGAATCTCCTATTGCATGAGATCAACTTGCTTATCAGCCTTAACAAGCCTTCCAGTACAATAGTAAATAAATAAGGAGATAGGGGATCCTCCTGTCTAATCTCACTAGAAGTAAAAGTAGTAAGACAAGAGGTTTAAATTTTAAAAAGTTCAACTGATATATTAAATTGTCATAAGACCAACTAAGAATTAAATAAGATTAAAGAATTTGAAATATGAGTGAAAGAGATTATTTTTACTTATCAAAATATTTGAAGTTTAATTAAAAAAGAGACTGTTAAATAAAAATTAAATGATTTATTTTAGTTTATATGAACTTATTAATTAACAAAAACTGGCGGAATGAGTCTCTAAACATTAGTTAGAATAGTGTGATCTTTATGCAAGCGGAAGTGGCATCTGACCGATGTTTAAGGAATAAATATAAGACTTCAACCAGTTAACCATCAGAGTAATTGGTAATGTTGAATAGTTGCAAATGTAACATTGATACTTCAATTTTCATAAAGTTATGTTAAGCAATTTGGTTAAATATCATTTATATTTACACAGATGTGTGTTTAATTTTTTGGATAAAACAACTATATATATGATTTTCACAACGAGATTAATTTGTTCAAGTTCTTTGTTTATCAAAATAAATAATTCCAATTTCGGAGTATATATGTCTAGTGCAAACTTTTTCATTTACTTATATACTTAATTTCAACTTAACATATGAGAAAATAACTTTTGATTTTACATTTAATTTTGAATGAACCTTAATATAGAAACTATGAGAAATAATTAAAATTCTTTATCGTCATCTTTACTAGAATTTATTAAATAATAATATGACTGGAAATTTTTTATGTTAAGAATTATTTTTATAAGAAGAAAAAATGTGAACTAATACTAATTTGTTTAATATTAAAAATTTTATGTTTGTATCTTCAAATTTTCATTTTCATTTTTTATTTTCTAATTTTTAAAGAATGCATTTAGATGAATAAAAAAAAAAAGTTATAGAAACCTTGTAGCTCTTTTCTCTCTCATCATTTTAAGCAAATCACATGATAATTTAGAAATCATTGTAAAGAGAAAGATAATTGCCAATTAGAGAGTACCTTGCTTCTAAAGCCTATTTGTAACACATATCATAAGCTTTAGTATGTGTCCTGGATCGAACATGAAAAGGATATAAACCAAGAAATGTAGAAAATACTTGATTTCAGTTTTATAACTTCAAACAAGCTTTCCGAGGTTAAAACGAGCGCAAATCCTCCGCCCTTTTCATGAGATCTACTCACCAGGATGCATTAAGGCCTTTCTGTAGCTTTCTATATACGTGAGCCTCTGAATAGGTCAGAGTATCCTGACGTTCACGATTTATTACAGCAGCTACAGGAGACCTTAACCTTCTATATATAGTATCCATATCAGGTTTTCCCATCACAAGCCCAATATAGGTCCGGTCCACATTGATTGGGGTCTATTTTTTTCTTGAATTTTGGCCCATCAATTTAGATCATTTATTGGGTCACTTTATTATCTTTATTTGGATCAAATTTACATAACTTAACGGATAAGTTATTAAAAACTAAGAAAATGCAGTTAATTGTTATCCACTAAATAGGAAATTTTCTAATATTGTCCCCCTTAGACAATAATTAATTGCCTTATTGATTCAAGTGTTAAAAACATTTTGAAAATTTGGTTAAGTCATGCTACAGTATCGTTAACTAAGTTTAGAAACAAAGACATTTGATCCAAAGATAACGAAAGTCCATCATTATGTTCCCCAAGGCTTTCGATACCAAAAGATGTCAAATACATGTGTCATGTGTGACATATGTCCAATATAATTATGAATATCTAATACCTTACTAACATTAATGAGAAAATAGTGTGACGATGATATTCATATGCTCCAATATGTATCATTTTTCATTTGTAAGTCTCAATTTCGCTAAACCTTATGCTAAAATACATATGCTAAACTGCCGCAGAGAAATCTTGTTTTCTCTCACTGAATGCAAAACTGCTAAGAGAAAACCTTTATGCTCTCTCACTGAATGCTAAACTACATTAGAGAACTTTATGGGATTGAATACTTATATCCCCTTATGTAATGTTAAAATCCATGGATATACATATTAAATTGTATATGTCCTAATGACTTAGGCCAAAGGTTAATCTGTATATATGCCTAATAACCTTTAACATGCTTAAGATTGACATGGATCTTAAGAATTTCACATTTATTATGACCATGAATGGTAACACATAGTACTGAGGATAAACAATGATCATCTTTATTGATGAACCACTATACTGTCATGATAAATCAAAATGTATAATCTTATAAGAAGCAAACATAACGATCTCTGACTAACAGTGTCTAAAAACTTCATTACGCCCATACTATATACATGTTTTAAAACACATATAGGCAAAGTCTTTTAATTAAAAGATCGGTTAAAATTTCTTTAGTCCTCAAACGCTCCATCTTAATGTCACCTTTCTGTATTAACTTCTTTATGGTCAAGTATTTGACCTCCAAATGCTTTAGACCCCGTGATGTTCTTATTGTTATTATTAAACAATACAAGAACACGATTATCACAATACAAATGAATGAGTCTAGCACTGAACCAACCTCAAACAACTCAGAAATCAAGTTTTTGAACCAAACCATATGTGAAGCGGCCCCATAGTATGCTATAAACTCTGCATGCATGGTCGAGGAAGTCACTCGTGCCTACATGACACTCTTCCACATTATTTTACTATCTACTAACTTAAAAAGTAACCTGAAGTGGACTTGTGATCATCCAAACACATAGCAATATAAAATTTGTATACCCTATGAGGTTTTGATTGTTGACCTTTCTGTATGTCAACATATAATCCTTAATTGGTTTCCTTTAAATGTCTTAACACTTGTTCAGATGCATTCCAGTAATCTATCCCTGGGTTAACTTAATAGTGACCTAGCAGTCCAATAGTAAATGCAATGTCAGGTCTAGTGCATGCCTGAGCATTCATTAGGCTACCAACCGCATTAGAAAATGGAACATTCCTTATGGTCTCTCTCTTACTTCATTCTTTGGAAACTATGCCAAAGATAATCTCTCACAGATTGGTGCTACAACAATTTTACAGTCAACCGTATTAAACCTTTGTAACACATACTTAATGTATGCACTATGTGAGAGGTCTAATGAGTGTTCAAATCTGTTCCGATGAATCTGCATACCTAGGACAAAAGATGCTTCACTAAGGTCTTTAAAGTCAAAATGTTTGGCCAAAAGTTGCTTCACCTCATGCAATATGATCAAGTCATTTTATGCAAGTAAGATATCATCCACATACAATACTAGGAAGATAATCTGGCTCCCCTGACCTTATAGTACAACCATCGCTCAACTTTATTTTTCATAAAGCTGAAAGAGGTCAAAACCTCATCAAATATAAGGTATCACTTTAGGGAGATTTGATGTATATTGATTTGCTTAGTGTACAAACTATGTCAATTTTATCTGGATCCTAAAATCCTTCAAGTTGTACCATATAGACCTTTTCATAAATGTCTTTATTGAAGAAAGCGGTTTTAACAGCCATCTGATGTAACTTTATATCATAATGAACTATAATTACCACAATCACTAGAAATGTATCCTTCGAGGATACGGGAGAGAAGGAAACGTTAAAGTTAAAACCTTCTCTTTGAGTGAACCTTTTGGCAACTGAGTGAGCCTTAAACCGCTTAACTTTATCCTGAAATCCTTTTTGGTCTTCCAAACTCATTTACAACTGATAGGTTTCCAACGTTAAGGTAACTCAACCAGTTCCTATACCTCATTATGCTTTATGGATTACATCTCATCATTCATTACATCCCACCACAAATCTATATGGTGACCAGAAACAGTTTCTGTAAAAGTGATTGGATCCATAATATGTCCAATATTATAGTCTTGTCCATCTAAATAGACTACGTAATCCGATGGAATAGCAGGTTGTCTCACTCTAGTGGATCTACAAAACTGCATTAGTTCTTATACCTTAGGAACCTCTGAATGTTTGGGTATGGGTTTCTGTTCCCGTACAGGAATGGTACTAAGACCTAAATCCACTGGACCTAACTATATGAGTGGCAGATACGATATAGTTGTAGTATCATTTTTGCTATCATCTGAAGGGTCAAAAGTCCCACCATTATCATAGACGTCGTATACCAGAAACTTTGTTGTTTGTTATTCCACTAATTCGGTCCCTTCTTCTCTACAGTAAAATCTGTAGCCTTTAGAGTGGCCAAGATATCCAACTAAACAACAATGAATATAATGAGTTGTAATTTGCTTTCATAAAGATTATATAAATGCACCTCAATAGAGTAACCTCATACACGAATATGTGCAAGGCTGAGTTTTCACCCTTTCTAGATAATTAGGTAGGTTAGCCTTGTTATGCATTGACTAATTCATATCCTTTAGGATGTATTTATGTCTTTCGGCAACACACCATTTTGCTTACGACTATCTGGCATAGTGAACTGAGTCACTACTTCAACTAATTCCTTATATTTGACAAACGGACCTTTTCATATACTAAAACACCATGTTTGCCATAATACTCTCCTTTATAGTTTGATTTAACCATCTTGATTGATTTTCCAATTAGTTCTCAACCTTCATTCTTAAAGAATTTGAACTCATTAAGAACTTCATACTTTTCCTTAATCAAGAACATATTAATTGTAACGGGAATAATCATTAAAAAATGTTATAACATATCTTGAATCACACAATGTAACATTATAAGCTCTACTTATATCAGTATGTATTAGACCCAATAAGCCAGAAGCATTAGTTGACCCCTTTTTCCTTATTTTAGTTAACTTACCCCTGCAATAGTCAACATATATTTCCATATCATCAAAATATAGAATTGGAAGAATGTTTACCTTAATCAATCTCTTAACCCTAGCTTTGGAAATGCAGCTTAAACTTTTATGCCATAACATTATAACTTATCCTTCATCAGGGTTCTCCTTTTCATGACTTGTTTGGTAAGGTATGAAGAAGCATATATCTAATGTTGACCCCTGAATTTTTATTTTATTTTATTAAGCATGATTAGATTAATTGTTGGGGTCTTGCAAGATTTATATATGTTGGATGTAAATTGTAATGGGATTATGTGACATGGGTGTAGTGAATTGAGTTAAAGTGATAAGTTACATAAGGGGGCATTAAAGGAAGATCACTTAAGCATTTAAGTCGCAAGGCTAACAAGTAAGGGTAAGATGGACATTTTAGCATCACTAAGGGTTTTGAACTATTAGAGTAGTGGGAGAGTGTAAGGCTAAT
>JANITX010000211.1:15439224-15450626 GCA_027564395.1 Erythroxylum ulei
GCTACTCTTGAAACCAAGGCTTTAGTTGCATTTCGAGTAGTTCAGTGTTCAAGTATCTTTTGTATTTGAGATTTTTGGAACATTGTTGTTTTGGGGCTTGAAATGCCCACTAAATCTTTGTAAAAATTATGATCTTTTGAAGATATTGGTATATGATTTTGTTTTCTATCATGATTCACAAGGTTTCATAAGGGGGCGAATTCGTGTACAAACTTCAAGGCAATTTTTGGGTTGATCTGGGCTGATTTAGGCAAAGTTGTCTTCTAGAAAGTTGTAGATTTTTCTTTTATTTTCCAACGATTTATAGCATGAAAATTTTGGATATCGGAGTTGAAAGATACGAGCATTACAAGTTACGAGGTTTCATCATCTTAGTTTGACTTTTTACGTCTCAGTTTGACCGTCTCAATTACTGTTCATTGCTTTCGTCTCAATTACTTTTTACTCTATCATCTTAGATTGACTTTTTGCGTCTCAATTTGATGGTCTCACTTTGTTTCCGTCTCAGTTACTGTTCATTGCTTCTGTCTCAGTTACTGTTTACTCTATCGTCTTAGTTTGACTTTTTGCGTCTCAGTTTTACCGTCTCATTTGGATCCGTCTCAGTTACTGTTCATTGCTTCCATCTCAGTTACAGTTCACTCTATCATCTTAGTTTGACTTTTTACGTCTCAGTTTGACCATCTCAGTTATTTTTCACTCTATCGTCTCAGTTACTGTTCGTTGCTTCCGTCTTAGTTACTGTTCATCATCTTAGTTACTATTCATCATCATCGTCTGATCCATTTTCCACCCTTCAGACGATGGAATTGGTCTTTTAGGTCTTCATAAAAGTTGTAGAGCTTGAAGTCATCTTTCCAACCATATAAAGAAAACATTAATCCGATGTCTGTAGGGAAATTTATGGAAATCTTCCCAATCTTTTATCATCTGATGACGTCACCATTGTCTCATAATGACGTCATGCATTGTCTGATCCATTTTTCCACTCTTCAGACGATGGATTTGGTCTTTGGGGTCTACAGGAAAGTTGTAGATCTTGAAGTCTTCATTGAAACAAGACAAAAATGAAGTCTTTCTAAAATCTGTAGCAAAAGTTTTGACATTTGCGCCAAGATAGGTACAAATTGATCGATGGTATAAACCTGTTCGATTCTTTCGGGTATAACTTCCCATCCAACCCCAATTGAAGTGATTCTTGAAGCATCAGATTCTTAACTCCTTGTACTGTCTCTCTATGAAAATTTGTGTCTTTTGGAGTATTTTTTAGAAAGTTCCATTAGAATAAGTGAGAGGTCGGTTGGGAGAGCATGCGTGGAGTATGATCACGTTTAGCTCATTAAGTATATCTTGAGATATAAAACTCCGATTAAGGTGATTAAAGACTTAGAGCTACGACTTCTTTGATAAGGTCAAGTTGAGGTTATGGTGTTTGTTTGGTATGGGCACACCACGTTTGGGAAATGTTGATTATGACCCTACAGGTTAATATGCTCAAGATTTAGGACTCCGGATGTTAGGCTCCGAAAACGGGGTTCCAACATCTAATTTAGGGCAAGATATACTCTATATAAACCATATGATAAGAAAGTTGTACCATTATGTTTTGTATTAAACAATAATTGTACAACAGAAGCATTAAATACAAAAACTATAACTTTCTTTGTCCACAATTGATACAAAGATCAAATATAAAATGTATCTTATAAAACCAAAATGAACCTTGCAATAATGTTCAGAACATACATTCCCTATAGATACTACATCTGCTTCTTCATTGTTGGCATCCATCAGTTTTCTCATCCTCTTTAGTTGGCTTTATCTTGGATATGACTGACATTGTGAAAGCAACTCAATTAGGTGCTCCACCATCTAACCACCAAAAGTCGGATGTGGCTATAACATAATTAGATTCATGAATTGATAAGCTAAGGAGTTACCTGACGGTTTCTATCTTTCCTTCTAGGCCTTATACTGCTAGCTTATTTATGTCCGCAGGACTTTTACTAGCACTAGATTGACTAGCATCAGTATGTGGAGAAGATTTAGACTTTCTACCTTTGAACTTAGCGGGCCTCACCTTTTCCTTCCTTTTAGTTGCTTTGAGGGTTGTAGAAGCAGCAATCTTAAGTTTCTCCTCCTCAACAACACAATGGGCAATCAAACCATTAAAGTGTCATTCCTCATCTTGCAAGTAATATGTCGTTACTAGATCACTAAACTTTGGAGGGAGTGTACTTGGAATCTGGTAAACTATACAAACATCAGGAAGAGGAATATTTAGTATATTTAGTATATTATATAGATGACCTGATATGTACTCCATCACTACCCCTTCTCCAGTATACCTTAAGGAGAATAATTCTTTCATCAAGACACTTATCTTAGCATTAGATGAGACCGTGTAGCTTTGGGAGACATTATAAAAAAAACTCCCTCGTTATATCTGTCTCCAGAAGTCCACTTAGTAGATGGTCAGTTTTGGATCTCTTAATAGTCATGCAACACATTTTATTCGACTGATCCTTGGTAGCATAGGCTACTTTATAAGCTCTCAAGCTTTTGGATGTAATGGAGATGGCCTATCCGTACGTACGGCCATATCAATCCCTGCCATCTCCATTGAATTGAATACATCCTCTATCCACTTCTTCGAATTGAAACCAATAAGAGTTTCAATAGTGACACTGTGATTGTTGACCAAAAAGGTGACTACAAAAGGATAACACAAAAATCAACACAATGTAGGATATCAACGATACTTAAAGCTATTAAATAATATCTGTACCGAGAATCTAGTCACGCTTATTATAAAACACTTGTGGGTTGAATACATAATATATACATAAAAGAGATTAGAGTACACACTATCAACTATCATGACACTACCACATGTGGGGCAATAGATCATTCAAGCAATGACTTTCCTCCATCTAATGTCTTTATACACATCTCAAAATTTCATGTAGGGCCAATACCTAGGGACAAAATAACTAAACATGAGACCAAAGACATCCTCTAACTTACAAACGAAACAATTCAAAATACTGACTTGGTGACTATATTTTCATCAGTACCTAAAAAGCCCACAAATACAAGAAATACATCTTTATGTTATCCTCACATTCTGTATGGGAATACCGTATATAATAAAATATCATCAATAAATGAAAAAATTCGAATGCACAATTTAATTATCACATACTTTTGCTGAAAACATTATAAACGAACTTGATTTGAGACTTTATGACAAAAAAATCTCAATCTGAGTGACTATCATACTATTTTAAATAGTGAACATAAGACTTGAGTCACGAAAACTTCAAGTATCTCCCTCATGTGAAGTCCGGAGCATGAAAATTCAGTCAAAAATGATTTCAAAACGCCTCATTTTCTTTCTTTGGAGTTTAATTTATTACTCATGTAATAAATCCAGAAAAATTTAAAAACTCACTTTATTAATTTCCCTGACCCAGAAACTGACCCAAAATGACTTGGGGTATCTTTACGAGAATTCTAAAATTTTTTAGTTTTTCTGTTTGTATTTTTCCATCAGTTGACAACGTCGGTTGCTAACATCACCAAAGACATCAACATGCGCGTGTGTACGAAATGGCATGTGCGGTCCACGTGTCGAATCTGACGAGCGTGGACTGCGTCTAGCATGTGACGCACACACGCCCATCAATGTTGGTACATGTGCCACATATACCAAACACTCATCCGCTCAATCTTGGGCCACGTATATAGTGCGTGTAACACATATGCCATACATAACCTTCATCACCTGCTGTTGTACATTGTCAAGTGCGTGCACCACACATGCTCGACGGTGCTTCTCTCCCATGTCGAAAAAATGTGATTTTTAACAAGTTTTGAGCCCGATTTTAGCGCTCGACTTGTTTTCAAATCGTTTTTCAAGGCTAAACATATGTACACAACTTTCAAGTGATAATAAGCAAGAAAAAAACCAAAAAATGAAACTTTATTATTCAAAGACCTTACGGAGGAAAAACAAAAAAGTCTTTGTTTTTAACCACCCAATCACGTAATCTCTCTGATACCACATGTAATGCGTACTATAAGCCTTAGTACGTGTCTTGGATTGAACGTCAAAGGGAAATAAACGAAGAAATGCGGAAAATACCTAATTTTGGTTCCATAACTTCAAACAAATTTTTTGAGGCCAAAAAAAGCACTAATCAACTGCCACCTTCATGGGATCTGCTTACTAAGACGCATTATGGTCTTTCTGTAGTTTTCTATATACATGAACCTCTGAATATATCAGAGTATCCTTACGTTCACGATTTGCTACAACAGCTACAAGAGACCTTAACCTTCTATATATATCATTCATATTAGGCTTCTTTATCACAGGGCCGATATGGGTTCGATTTATACTGATTGGTGTTTATTTTCTTCCTGAACTTCGGCCCATCAATCTAGTTCATTTGTTGAGTTACTTTATTATCTTTATCTGGATCAAATTTCCGTAACTTAACTGATAATTTATTAAAAAAAAGAAAATACAATTAATTGTTGTCCACTAAATGGGAAAAATATAACACTTTCATGACAATTACTTTATCAAAATGGCTCCTAGAATATATATGATCAGTTGAAATTTTAAAATGTGCATAATTCTTGTGTATTTTGGTTTCATGTTGCTTCACAAAGTGTTGTACTTTTCTTTTTGGATCAAAGTGTCTTCATGTTACCTTATCAGAAAAAGTATGGTAGTTAAATCTCCTTTAACCTCAAATAAGTTTGGCGTCCCAACAACCGAGCAATAGAAACCCTTTTGAGTATTCGATCCAACCCATTACACGATCCAAGGTGAGCCCTTTCCAATTTTTATTTCTGACATTAAAACATTGTTATCTTTATTCATATAAAAACAGATTGATTTGAGAATGACATTTCACTAGTGAGGAATGTCCTAAAGAGAGTTTAGGAGGATGATAGCACCTCACCATATGATCATAGAATCACTCATTCTAGTGGTGAAAACTGTTCGTGCTTGAAATGTTGACCCCATTTGACATGCATATATGTTTGCCCACAACACCCCCTATGTAGACTATTTGGTCGCGACCAGTATTATTCTCTTGTTGTCTCAAACTCCATGCCTTTTCCATATCGGCCGACCCCACGCTCATGTTCTCTTCCCATGTTCTTCCTCACAGAGGAGAGAAAAAGAGAGCATGATTGTCTTATAGGATATCATAGGGTTTCACTATTCCTCGTAGGCTAGGAGAAGCTGGGTACAAGTTGCATCATTTTAGCTCTTTTGCTTATTTTCTTCATGGTAATACTTTGTTCATATATACACTAACAATTTGAACTCCAGTTTTGGCTATAAACGCAATTCATTTTTTTATCATAAATTTTTTAACCAAATGTGAATTTTTAATAACCTAGTAAACAAAAAGAAGGAAGTAAATCAATTCATATACATGGATAGAATGTTATTAATTATCTGGAAAAAAAAAGCATATTGCTTCAAGAAGAAAACTACAATAATTGCATTTTATATTTGAAATTTATCCACGACTAACTAAGGAGATTTTAGTGGTGAACAGAAGTTGATTTACTATTTTGGATTATAAAAATGTTGGGTTTTTTTCTTAATTAATAAGAACAAACTAATCTAGAAAGGCATTAACTAATTATAGGGTTAAAAATATTTTCAATTATGGAAGGATATAATTTATCAATTGCCACAAATCAACCAGTCATATGCAAATTGACATAGATAAATTTTACGGGCACTAGGTATATATTAACTCCAAGGGTTCGTTTACTCCTTTGGGCTAATTTGATCAAAGTACGAATAGCTAAATTCCAGCACTATCCTGCGTTGAACTAAAAATATCTGGTGAAATCGAATAAAATTTATAATTTATGTATAAAATTAAATTCCTCATCGGTGGAACTTTAGATCCGAGACAGGTTAAGATTTTTAAAACCTCACAAAACTTAGAATTAGATTTTATTGCTAAATGGCCTACCTATTCTTTCTAGATCCTTTTTTGTCACGACATGATCACTCGTTGGGTCGACATCTTACTACTAATAGTAAGATCCAACTGAACCGACCATTGTTTAAGTCGCTCCTTGCACCAATCATGCAAGTCAAACCATCATCATGCCCCATTCCACATCAAAACTCAAGTTCGAAGATTGTGGTTGTAGTTAATAGCTTTTGTAAACTTTATCTTCATCAACTCATATAGATAACAGAATGATTGGAGTGAAGCTTGAGAATCGACTCCATATATTCTTTCAAGTTACTAGTACACATCGTACAATGAAAATGTAATGATATTCCTGTTATAAAAATACTTACCAATGAAGTTATGCCTTCGATAATGGAGTGTACTTGTTTCGAAGATTATCGTCATGTGTTCATTTTGTGATTTGAAAATTAAAATATAAAATCAATTCGTATAAAAAATTAAATTAAGATAAGAGTGAGTTTTTTTAAGTATCATATACGTATCTTGAAACAACAAATCTTATCAACTTGTACGTTTTATAAGTAAACCCAACTACAAGATGTCTAATGGGATTTGACAAGCCATATCAAAGTTCAATAATGGTCATGCTTTTGGATGTGGATCGACTTTATGGTTGAAATTTGCTGTCGTCTAACGTATTAGGTTGATGTTGGCTTCCAATTTCGCTTCAACTGGCAAAAATGCTGGTTATCCACAAACTGAAGATCGGAACATTTGAAGGGTGTTTCGAGATAGTATACTTTGAGTACCAACAACATCAATGTAAATTCTCTTGATGGCAGAATTTGGAGATATCAAATAAATATGTAGTTGTACTATTAACTAATAGAAAATTATTTTTAATTGACCTAAAAAAAGAAGAAGAAGAAAGTGACGACAAAAAGAGAAAACATAATAACAATAATAATTATTATTATAATTATTAATATTATTGTGTTTTGCACCTAGAGGCTAACTACAATAGAAAAATGCTAAAAGACTTGTAAGAATTATAAGGATATCTTTTCGAGGGATCATTTATCTATATTTTATTATATCAAAATTTTCTGATTCGAGTCATGTCTTTTGTAAATTCTAATATTACTATATCATTCTTGAATACTTTCCTCTCGTATTTTTTAGGTCTCTTTTTTTTTCTCTTATAGTTTTTACGTACGATCTTTTTGTATTTTTTTCATGGGAGCATCTAAATATTTCTTTTTAACATGTTCAAATTACCAAACTCTTATTTTTCTGAACTTGTTAATAAAATTAACTACCTTCAATTTATTCCTCACGGTTACAAATTGTAACCTTAGAGTTTGAGTACCAATTGAGCAGGAGTGTTCCAATGCTATCAAATTATAGTGACTTGGAGGTCTGTCAAGAGACAGCTACTCCTTTTTGAAGTGATATGGATTATTCTCGTGAACCTACTCCTGATGGGCTCCAAATACTATAGAGACTTTGTTGTGAAGTTCCTCAAAATCTTTTTCAAACCGTGCATCATCACGAAAGACCTATATTCTCTTATAAAAGAAAGATGGATCATATCGAGACTTTTTCTGTAGCATGTTCAAGATGAGGTTTCCGAATTTCTGTGGTTTAGACTCAACAACATTAATATCAATATTTCCTGTTTTATTAATTTATTTTCTATGGTTAATATTCACTAAAACAAGTCTCCAATAATTCCACTTGTCTATTAACTAATAGTAAGTTGTGGCAAAAGGAAGTCTAGAGTGTGACAACATATGCAAAAGAATCTTACCGAGAAAGTCTTAGGTTCAAATCTCCTCGCAAGGTTGAATTATACGATACTGTTTATTGGGTGTAAATTAAAACCTTTAGGTATCTATTTTAATTTTAAGATATAGTGAAAAAATACAATTTACAACTAAGTCAAAGAAATGTTTCCGCACATATCTAGAAGATAATTACATACATATTTGTTTTAGCATTTCAGTAATTGTACGTTAACATAATGTAAGCTCGTTGATGATGACAATTCTTTTACTTGTTAATTAATCTCAACATAGCAAAGGATCGCAACAAGCAGCGGAAATAAAAATTACATTCATATACTATCTATTGTATTTAACAACATACTAATAATAAGAACAAGTAAACGATAAATACCTGAAATTTGTGAATTAACCAATACTGAACTTCGAAACTACGAAGTCTTTATGTGCTTCACACCAAAAAAAATGTCTCGCTTTCAACACTTGATATGACTATGACTAATTTGAAGAACCTTTCTTCAAATATCTATTTTCTCTTGTTTTTTTGTGTATATAACTTTTATATACAAACGAAAAACAACATGCATGTGTATATTTTTTGTTTCCTGTACGTACGTTGCCTCTTTCATACACTCAAAAACTTCCTTTTTGTATCTTCTATGTACTTCACCGCACACACAACGTAACATAAACTCTCTCTTGTATGTTGTAACGTCCAGAAGAACAAAACAGGTATGGCTTTTCACGTACTCTTTTTCAGTTCGTAACGTTTTTTATTGTTTTTCAAACTTGAAAAACATCTTACCATCTAAAACCAACCAACGCATTTTTTGGTTTTGTAAAAGCAAAACAAAAGGACCCACGCTTACATCTTTTGCTTTCTTTTCCATTTTGATTTTATTTTTTAATAAAATAAAAAATAAAATAAAACTATTTTATTTTATTATTATTTTTAAAATGAAATAAAATAAACTATTTTATTTTATTTATTTATTTTGTACAAGAGAACTTCCAATATTAATTATATTTTCTGTGCTAACAAAAAAATAATAATATACCATATAGAATATTTAGTAAATTATTTCATAATAAATTAAATAATCATAAACGAGAAATATTACACTCGTAAGTGTGTGACCACATAGGGTCATCATTAAGCCGGTAGTAATTAATCTAATGAATTACTAATCAAGGTTGGCATCTAGCAGCACTCCTTAACGATCGGATAGTGTGAAGTAACAACTTTACAAAGATAGAACCTGGTTAAGGATAATATATAATTACCTTTCATCGTTACAACTCTGGATTATCCTAAGGTATGGTTTAACTGTCAAACCTTATTAGATAACCAACTATATTACATGTCGATCATTAATGATTGGTGAATGACTTAGAAAACTCCTTTTCCTCACTCATTCAATCGCCCTGGTCAACGTCTTGAAACAACCATAAAGATCAATGACAACATAGAGTTCAAACTCATTACCTAGAGTCGATGGATCCCATCTTGACTCACCACTAATCATATAAGTACCTAATTATATCCAATTATCATTCAAATAGCATTTTTACACACTAGGTGTCCGACATCAAAACATAATAAGTGACCTATTGATTACTATGATGATCTCATGTCAAAGGAAAAATATACATTTAAATCCTTATAAGAATATCCCACTTGATAGTTCATAGGTAATATTAACCATTGGAATTCTCAGTTTGGTCAATTCAATGATCATATCTCCATATGCATCATCTATATATGTAACTTAGTAAATGAGAACTACTAATATCTATCTGATAGATACTATTACATACATATTGATCTAGTCGGATCATTAAAGTCCTTATTTGATGATCCTATGATCAAGAACACTTTTAGATTAAACCCTTAAGACTTGACTCTCATTATCATAATCTCCATTATGATAGCAAGTGTATTAATTTAATCAAGGACTTATCATATTAGAATAATAAACAATGAACGTAATATGATAATAAAATCATTTGCCATGTTATTAATCAAAATTAATAATCACAAAACTAAAGTGTTCAATATATTACATAACGATTGGGTCATGGGCATAATTCCAACAATCTCCCACTTGATCTAGACCTAATCAGTCATGAACTTCAATCCTATCTTCCACTTGTGCTTATCAAACTCCTTTGATCCAAGCGCCTTAGTGAAGGGATCTTCAGCATTATCCTTTACTTCAACCTTTTGAATTTGAATGTCCTCACGCTCAACAATTTCTTTAATCAGATGAAACTTTCGCAGAACATGTTTGGATCTTTGGTGTGACCTTGGTTCTTTAGCTTGTGCAATAGCACCGGTATTATCACACAATAAAGGAACATTTTTCTTTATCGAAGGAACCACACCAAGTTCAGTTAAAAACTTTTTTTATCCAAACAACTTCCTTAGTTGCATCACATGTAGCTATGTATTCTGCTTCAGTAACTAAATCAGCTACAGTAGCTTGCTTGAAACTTTTCCTACTCACTGCTCTTCCATTCAAGGTGAAAATATAACCAGAGGTAGATTTGCTATCATCTTTATCTGATGCAAAACTAGCATCAGTGTAACCTATTAACTTTAATTCATAATCTCCGTATATGAGGAATTGGTCCTTAGTTCTTCTCAAGTATTTAAGATGGTTTTAACCACTTTCCAATGTTTCTCACCTGGTTTACCTTCATACCTGCTCGTTATTCCTAGCACGTAGGCTATATCAAGTCTTGTACATGTCATGGTATACATAATAGCTCCCACTGCACTGGCATATGGGATCCTACTCATGTGCTCTCTTTCTTCTAGGGTTTTAGGACAATCCTCCCTACTAAGAGAAATTCCAATGCCTATAGGTAAATAACCTTTTCTAAAATTTTCTATGTGATACCTTTTTAAGATAATATCAATGTACTTGGATTGGGAAAGTCTTAGCAGCTTCCTTGATCTTTCTCTATAGATCCTAATTCCAAGAATGTGAGCTAGTTCTTAGAACATCATGCATACTGGGCTACCTTCTTAAATTTGATTTGTCTTCTGCAGGTGCTAAGAGACTTATGCAGCTTCACGAGCTTAACGAGTTTCATTTGGATGCTTATAACAATTCGAAGTTGTATAAGGAGCGTGTGAAGAAGTGGCATGACAAGAAGATCCTCCCCCGAGACTTTAAAGTAGGCGACCAGGTATTGATCTTCAACTCCCATCTTCGTCTTTTTCAGGGAAGCCTAAGTCAAGGTGGTATGGCCCATTCAAGGTGATCCAAGTCCTTCCTTTTGGGGTCTTTGAGGTAAAACGAGAAAATGAAACTCGTTCAAGGTAAATGGACAACGGGCTAAATTGTATATGCCCAAGTTTGTGGATAATTCTGAGGAGCAATTGTCTCTTCATAACACTTCACCTTCTTGATCGTAGTGCATGCCTTTCAATAGGACTGTAGTTTTCTTTCTTTTCTTTTCTCATTGTTTTCTTTGCGTTTCTTTTTAGTTTAATTCATTTCTTTGAGTTGTTTTGAGTTTTCTTTAGGGTTTGCGTGGTTGGTGACAAAGAGTTCTTGGCCGATTCTTTTTCAGGGAAGTTTCTTATTACTCTTTACCCTCTTTGTGTTTGATTGTTGGTTACTTGAACATTATGGACAATGTTCAT
>JANITX010000211.1:15455460-15467806 GCA_027564395.1 Erythroxylum ulei
TTTTAATTAATTTCATTCGTTCTTTGGCATTTGAATAGAATCAATTTATTCCATTCTCTGTGGATCGACCCCATTTACCACTATGCGCAATTTATATTCGTTTGGTGTTTGGGAATTATTTTTGGTGGATTCGACACCCATCATATATTCTTTATTTAAATCCTTAAAGAATTTAATAACCTCGTCATGTTCCCTATAGATGCTAAAAGTATTAGTAGTGTCACATTTGCACATAGTAATAAGGTAATGGCCTAATCAAAGTTAGCTCCTCTTAAAGCCCCTCAAAATGAGTATAATATTCATCTACATCAAGCTTTTTTTATTTGAAATGAAGAATTCTTCTTACAAATATGTTAAATGGAAAGCCTCTCCATAGGAAAACTTGCTAGCTAAAATCCTTTCATATCTTATAGGCATAATCAAACTATGAACTACGTTTAGCAAATGTGGGCTTAACAGAATTGACTATCTAAAGACATTACCATTATGATGCTATTTCCCAATGTAAGTAATCATCATTGGAGAGTTAGCTTTGGTGATTTTGCCATTTACAAAGCCTAACTTATTCCTTATGCTCTTTACATAAAAACAACAGTTCTTACGATCCAATGGAGAAGTGATGAGAATCGACTTCAAGCTCTCATTTTGGGTAAATGTAGAAGGGATTAGCGAGCATTGATTGTTCTTTTTCTCCATTCCCTTTATCTATAGCGGTTAAAGGACTCATTATGTAAAAGATGAATTAAATAGAAAATTGAATTGTCCTTACTTTTTTTATCTTCTAGTGCTTTGATATTGTACTAAAATTTTTAAAAGGAAATGAAAGAAGTGATTTCATTCATCTTACTCTCCTTATACTAGGGCTAGTATTTTTATATACAAAAAGAAAACATATAACTATAAATAACTAATTAACTAACTGAATAAGTAATATTATATTATTTTATAATACACATATTACATAAATAATTCATTATCTAAAAGTACATTAAGTCGTGTCTTCTTTCTTTTTTTCTTCATTTTCTTGATCTTAGTTCCTTCACACTTTAATATTTTTACAGAACTCTTGTACGAAAGAAAACATGAGTTATCTCATTAATCTCTCATTCTCTTTTATTTATTTACATTCTAAATACAAATATTATATGTAGTTAACTGATTTTGTTGCCCATCAAATTAAAATATTCCATGTTTTGTGCTTTACATTTTTACTTACTGTCAAGTAACATTTAGTTTTATGCTTTATATTTCTCCAACTAACATCTAACCTTTACATTATATTATGTATTATTTTTAATTGTTACTAGTAATTAGTAAAACACCACATTATGACTATAATTTATTCTTTTATTTATATTGATTTAATTATTTGTTTTGTTTTAATATTTTATTCATATAACTACTTATTTTCATTATATTTTCAATATTTTTAACTAAAATAAAAAGTAAACAATTTGATCAGGGAATGTTTTAGGATAGGAGCACTAACATTATATGCATTTGTTATCACAACTAGAAATTAATAATAATTTAATATGACCACAAATAAATTATATTAAATAATACATAAAGTAATTGAGAAAATAATTAAACTTATCAATAATTAGAAACATTATCTACATCTTTAAAGGTTTATCCCCTCTCTTTTAATTTTTTAATAAGGAATTTCTTTAAAATTTTAATAAAATATTTAAACAGATATCTAGACAATCTTATATAATAATAAGTTTAAATTAAAAAATTATTGTTACAACCAAGGCCATTAAATTTACATAATCAAATTCTTAAAAGAACATATCTTATTATAAGATTAATAATTTCTAAGTTTCGTTCAATAATTTTCTATTAAAAATTAGAAAACCTATAATAAGAATTAATTAAATCTATTCATCTATTATCATCTTTCTCATTGTTGTAAGATTTTAATTTTTAAAAGATGAAAATTTTGTAAATATAAAACAACAATACTCAAATGAATTAACTCAATAGTAAGATCATAATCATTTATCTTTTAAAAATTTATTTCTTACAAAGTTATTTTTTTAAAAATCGTATATAGAATGGATGAAATTGAAAGATCATACCCCTAAGATTTTCATCCATTAGAAAACTTGATTATGTGAAAAAAAAATTAGTGTACTATTATTCCTTATTATCAGTCTTTAATGGCACTAAAGGAGGAGAATTCAGAGTTAGTATATAATTTAACAAAGATCAATATAAGATGAAAAAAGAGAAACGATATAATTCAATTACACAATCAAAAAGTAATTTAAAGAGGTTAGAAAAGAAGAAAGACAAACTAATTTTGTAATATTTAACAAATTACCATTGCCTACATCTACTTTCCAAGACACCTTTTAGAATTTGATTATGACTCTTCTTTCAATAAGTAGAATAGGACCCTTCTTACAATCATTCTTATTTTTCTATTCGTAAATAGCAACTCTACTTATAATCTTCTTTTAAGGTAAAGAATAACTCCAACTTATAAATGAAATTTACAATTCAAAAGATCTTTCCTTACTCTCTTTGATAACTTAAAGACTCACACACTTCACAATGTAAGAATGAATGCCCTCAAAATCTTTAAAAAGAAGAAAATATAAATAATTTTATGTCAAAATCAATTAAAAAAAAAACCCTATGTATTTATAACCTTTGGAACTTAATATAGTCATTAGAACCAAGAACTTGATAGTAATGATTAGTTATAATCAATTGGTTGACCACTGCTATACACTAGGTGACCAATGTATATTGATTAAAAAACTAGTTGTTATAAATATTAATCGACTATTACAGTATATTAATTGGCCAGTGTGCATTTTGTTGATATAATGGTCAAGTACTATAGCAGTTAATTAGTATATCAATTAATGTTGCCACAAGGTTTTGATATACATGTTTGACATATTTAGAATAGATACTATGTCTGAATTTTTGTTTCTAGCATCTTCAAGTTATCAAAATTAATTTTCTTAATGGAAATTTAACGTAAATACTTCTCAAAATATATCTCAATGAATGTTTTAAAGATTAAGAATTTTTCTTTGTAATCAAAACTTTTAATTTTTGTTAGTGATTAAAAATACTTTGATAATAAGTTAAAATGATGATATACTTATACATGATGAGCCTCTAAAGCATCAAAGTAACCAAGTAACAAATATAACAGTTATTACATTTTTATTTATAATCTTGTTGTACCTTGATCTTCTTTAATCTTAGTTTTTTATTCTTAATTTAGATGAATATATTTAATACCTTGTTTTTGTTATCTTCATAAAATTGCTCTAGATTCATATATTTTGGGAGCTTGTCGCCTAATTATTCTCTCGAGGTCATCGGTGATCCGCTTGCTTAGGTGCAACAATTGGGAGATAAACATGTTTGGAAGCATACTTCAGATGGGATTTTTACTTCGAAGTCAGCATATTCCAAGTTGTTAAGAGAGGAAGGGAAAATTGGTCCAGAGGATTAGACATGGATGTGGAGGCTACCGAAGCTAGCTCACTGGATTTATTGTTTATGACTAACTAGTAAGAATAGAGTGCTCACTAATAATTTACAGTTCTAGTGGAAGATGGCGATGGAGAGCATGTGTGTTGTATGTACGGCGGAAGAAGAGCCCATGCTTCAGCTTCTTCGTGATTGCCCTATTGCATCTTTAGTCTGGCAGCATTTGGTGTCAGCCCAACAATAGACTGATTTTATATCTAATGGTTTGATTGAGTAGCTTGATAGGAACCTACAGGGCAATGGAGTAAAATTGCCAATTGGTATTGATTGGCAGATAGTCTTTATCGTTACGGTGTGAAGACTATGAACTTGATGGCGTAGTATTAGTTTGGCCCCTGATAAAGAAGCAGTTGATGTTGTTACTCTTAACTCCAATATTGGGAAACAACAAGAGAACTCTAGTGTTATGTATCCAAGAGGATAGCGGATGTGCCTCCGCCTTGATATATAAGTTGGTTTCCTCCATCCGTTAATGTTGTCAAACTTAATATAAATGGGGTGGTCAAAGGTAACCCAAGCATTACTGGGGCTGGGGGTTTGTTGAGAAATAGTATGAGTATTTGGCTGGTGGGTTTCAAAGTTAACCTGGGTATTTGTTTTAATATAATAGCTGAGATGCAAGCCTTGCAGTTTGGATTACTGCTTGCATGGAGAGAAGGGTATAAGAATGTGGAGTGCGAATTGGATGTCCAAGTGGTAATTAACCTTATTAGAACGCCTGATATTTTGTCTCGTCAATTAGGTGGTCTGATTTTGGATATATGCGAACTATTAAGTAGGCATTGGTTCCACTCACTGCAATATATACTGAAGGAGGGCAATTTTTGTGTTGATTGTCTTGCTAAGGTGACTTGGGATTCGAAGGTGGAGCGTGAGGTATTAGCTGAGCCTCCAAGAGATCGACTCTATGTTCTATCCGTAGACGTATGTGGTGGTGTCTTTTTCTAGAGGCTATCCTAGCACTTAATTACTGTTCTTCTTTGTTAACCAAAAAGAAAAAGAGCTTTCATATTACTTTGATCTAAAAACAAAGTCATTAATACTACTTATGTTTTATTACTATTAAAACTTACATTAAAAGTTTCCTTAATTCAACAATTGTAAAGAGAATTAACGAAATTGTTGCAATAAGAAGAAAAAAAAGAGAAAAGCAAAATTATAAATGTAAAAGAAAAAAAGAAAGGAGGTCAACGCTCCGTCTGTAAGAAAAATGACATCATTGTCCACGTCAGCTAGCAGCTTCTTTTCAATTTTTCAGAGTACTTGAGAGTCACACACCCACATAAATAAGCCCCCTCCCTCCAGTTTCACGGTGTCTTTTTTTTCTTACAATTCTTTCTACCACAACCACGCGCCCTATGTACGGTCACTCATTCCCCACATTTTCACGCGCCGATTGTTTCCTCCTCGGGCACATCTCTCCCGATTTTACACCACCGCCTTCGGAGGCCCTTATGGTCATTCCTGACTATCAACTTGCGGCCATGGAGACGCTGTGTGGTCAGAGTACTACTACTACTACTACTACTAGTGGTTGCAGCAGCTATGGCTCTCCAGCTTCGCTCGCGAGTTGTGCCACCACGACTCAGGGTTCTCTTCACAACAATGGTTACCATTATCACTTCACTTCTCCCTATGATTTTCTGGACATGGAGACTAGTTCTGTGAGGAGGGTCTTTAGTACTGGTGATTTACAGGTACGTCATTTGATTATTTATGAAAAAAATTAAATGAAATCTGTATCTTTCAATGTTCTAATTAAAATTCCAGTCCCATACACGATGGGCTTTGATCCTTCAAAAATATATAACGATCCAACATTACTGGCTAATCTGAATTATTAATTTATACTGGGACGTAAGGTGAGTTGCATATATTAGTTCTTATCTTATGTTGGTGCAGCATAGTCAGAGGTCAGAGAGCCCATTGTCAAGCGAGAGCAGTGTAATTATAGAGAGTATGAGCAGAGCAACCAAATACAGTCCAGAGGAGAAGAAAGAGAGAATTGAGAGGTACAGAAGCAAGCGAAACCAAAGGAACTTCACCAAGAAGATTAAGGTCTTTCTCTAAATTCAGTTACATCTTTCATTACAACTCCATTTGATTTATGAGAATATATGTACTATATGTATACTTCATGCATATATACGAGCTCTAGGCTATTGCACATATATCTTTTACTCGTGTTTACTTCTACTAATACTTTATGTCAAATCCAACTTTTTTTGACACTACTATTGGAATAGAAGTTGCAATAGTTTCCTAGATGTAACACAAAAGTAAATGTGATATACAAGGTCATATTTATGTGCTTTTTACAAATTGTATTAAAAGCATTCAATCTTAGAAATGATGGCTGGATAGACAACCATTCTTCCACTTGGTTGACCGGAATTGTGGTTATGTGATGCTCGTTGAGATAATGATATATTGAGTCAACACTGAGAACATCTTTTCTTATGCATAATTTCCCCTTGAATCGATGAGTTAGTACTTACAAGCAAGGGTTCTGTTCACTGAAGTAAAAAGGTAGCTCCATTTCATTTCTCTCTTTTATTTTTCTACATGGAACTTTTGATCCATGTACGTGGAACTGCTAAACTACCAAGTCTAACTAATGGTTGTTTAAGTGTAAAATAATATTATTACTTTAAAGCATATGTTATGAGTTTAATATTCTAAAGCTTTTGCAAAATTAAAGTATGTCTGCAGGAAAACATTGGCAGACAGCAGGCCACGCATCAGAGGAAGGTTTGCAAGGAACGATGAGACTGAGAAAAACCCTCAGCTTCTCCAATGGAGCAATATATATGGGGAAGAAGAAGAGGAAGATGACGATACTTGGATAAAATTTCTTCAAGCCTTCTCAGTAAATTCGTTTGCTAATTAATCACGGAAAATATGTCTATGTTTGTGTTAGTAGACCTTGAAGTACTAATCACAGTGGTGGCTTTCTTCTTATTGTTAGTGCGATGCAATGTATACATATAGTTGATTGACTTTTTTATTAATGCCAAGCTTTTAACATATTTAGCTAATTAGTGTGATTGATTTTCAATTATATGACTGATTATACGGTACTTGAGCAAAAAATATAATAACTCTTGAAACCAATTTAGTTTTCTTACTAAAATTTCCATTTGTAAAGTCAGCTCTGTGGATAAATTCTGCATCATACACTTGTTATTCTTCCAATTTTAGATAGTAAATTGTTTGTAACTGGGAGCTCATCATAAAGTAATAAAGAAAAAGGTAAAGATGAGTGTATTGGAGTTTTAATAGTTGAGTAGAGTAAAAAATGCTTAATTACATTTTTTTGGAGTTGTAAAATAGGTAAAAACTCGTATTACTTTCGTGGTCAATAAAGATTAGAGAGCATCAAATCTTGTTTTGTTGGTAGAAAGAATGTTGGTCGCTAGAATGTACCATAATTGCACTCGTTTACATGATATCGAATGGCAACTGAAAACGAAAGGGACACTAAAGAGAAACAGAAAAAGGAAACGCAAATGTCATTATCAACACGAAAGAAGGCAAATGGCTGTTGATAACAATCAACAAATTGGCATGTGCCATGAGTTGAAATCGATTTTTTACGCCAAAAGAAAATCTGAGAGGAGACTTCAAAGAATTTGCACTAGGTCATCCCCTTTTTCTTGAGCCTTTTTCCCTATAGTGCTTGGGATATAGCTAAAGAATAACATAAAGCACTTGACTTGAGCATCAAAGAGCACGAGTGAAAAACGCAAAGTGATGTTCAATCTGACTTGGTAGTCGTACTTTGGCCTTGATTGGAGTGTGGTTTTTGTCAGCGACTTTTGTTTTCTAAGTTTGGGAAGTGTCATGATCTTATCAGGAACTTGCAGGGTGGTGTCTAAAGATTGTTATGACAGTTGTTTTCAAGAGCAACTTTGAAAAAGGGTTACAGAATTGGCAGGCACAAGTCTAGCGGCAATTCATTATGTAAAAGCCAGCAATTGTGCATCTTATAAGCGAGCGCAATATTGCTGTTTTCTTTTTCTTGTAAGTGTAAGAGTTCCATCAACATTTGAACTCAGAATAGAGACGAGACTTTTAACTTTCACTAATGATCTTTTGGGTCTGTATTTTTAATTTAGTTTTAACTTTTTAAGTAACTTATCCGACCCAGCAAAATAAAATGCCTCGTACACAATAAAATGGGACTAACAACACGCTTATGCCTACATTGTTACTCAGAACTCTCTCTATGCACCTTTATGTGTCTACATTTGTATGCAGAAGGCCACGTGTATATTTCAGTTGAAGAAAAGCGCCCACTAAAAAAAATAAAAAGAGAGCATCTGGGAACAGGAACTCATTCCATTTTTATTCCTCCTTTTGAAGTCTTAAAGTGTGTCTTTGGCCTTCCAATTAAGCAGATAGTGTGTGTGTATATATATATATATATATTTATTCCTCTTTTTGAAGTCTTAAAGTGTGTCTTTGGCCTTCCAATTAAGCAGATAGTGTGTGTGTGTATATATATATATATACATATATTAAGAGGCTCATGCTAATTAAAGATGGGGAATTGGTCTAGGTTCCCAATCTGACTTAACTTTGGCCTTTAGATAAAGGCTAAGGAGAGCCCTAGAGATGGTAAGGGCGGCGTTCTTGATATCTGTCAGCCGGCGGTGTTTTACCCACTGAGCTTCTGCTGTACATTAAACTAATATTTGCTTCATTATCAAATTCTCTTCTAACTACGACAAACAACTGCTAGTTATGGGCATGTCCTGCTTCATGTGCTTTATCTAGGGGTTAATGGCATCATATTAGCATGATGACTGGACTGGTTTTTTAATATCAGTGTACTTTAGCTACATGCCATAACAAATCAGAGGAAATTTCCAAGCAACGAGCTTCTAATTTGGCAAAGGTCTATCTGAATCTTGATGACTATGGCTGTGTTTGATTAAAGTTGGCATTTTTTTAACACTATAATGAAGTGGACAAGTACAGAAAGCATCATAGGTGCTGCATAAGCTAGAGTAGCACATGAGAAGCAGTAAGTTGGTAGGGCCATTAAAGCAATGAAATGGAAATGGGGTCTAGATCTAGTAGGAGGAAGAATATGCCTCGGCCTCGGCCTCACCTAGAAATTCCCTTTTAATGTCTTTGGCCTTGATATATCGGCTGATCAAATGAGAAACCTTACTAGAAACCATAAATGTATATATACAAATTTATGATGAAAATGAAGTCGACAGCAGGTGAAACAGAGCAAACATAATTTTGTTGTAAATAAAAACAGAACAACACTTCAGCTTGTGAAAATTGTTCCTTGTCAAGCTCCGTACTAAATAAGACTTGCTTCAGAAGATGAAACTTATTGGAAAATTAAATGTGATCTAATAACTGGTAAAACAAAAATGAGTAAATTTTTACAATATTTCGATCTAAATAATTAAATAACTTAAAAAAACATAAATCATAAAAATATTTGAATTGTATTTGATTTGAATTCCTTCAAAAACTTACTTACAAAGTGTTAATTACAAGTTGTACAAGTGATCAGCTCCTAACAGTATCCACAAACTAGATAAAAAGAACTTTTGAGAGGCGATCACTCTAACTTTTGAGAGGCGATCACAAGAGTGTTGACTCCCTTATACCTTCCTCGTATTTATAGAGAAAGATAAAAGAGTTTCACTCTTAATAAAATTAAATATCCTAATTATAATTAAAGTTAAATTCTAATTATAATTTAATTTAATTTAATTTTAATAAAATCAAATATTACATTTTTTATCCCTAAAGTTTTCCAAACTCCACATAAGTCCAACTTAATTTAAATTGATTTTTCTCTTTTTAATTGCTCTTTATTTGTGATCCATTAGCTCTTAATATGTTGATAATGATTATAAATTGCAATTCTAATTATAAATTAGAATTAGATCAATTAAAACTCATTTCTATTTATCTCTAACTCTCCTATTAAATATTTTTAATTATATATTGAGATTAACGTCTAGCACTATGTCATGACCACCTAAATATTACAAATGTCAAAGTGGTTTGACTTGATATGCTTATGCATAATTACGTTATATAATTTAATCATTTCATTATTCAATATTCCAACTGGATATAGAGTATGTATATATTATCTACTCTTTCAAATCCAATCATGTTCATTCATGTTAATTAACAATTGGTTTATAATTAACATTTAAAAATACTTTTTCAATATCAATCTGCTCTAGTAATATAATTCCATAAATCACTACTGATTAAGAACAGTGGAACATTATCTCTAATTACTTTTAAGCGATGAATCTTTTATTTATTTACTCAACTATCTCCATATAGTTTATATTATATCCAAATACTACCAATTAAGCTACACTAAATAAAATACGTCATAAGTAACATTAAAACAAAGTAATTTTAGGATCAATTATACAATAATTATAATGATAAAATTCATAAACATATAGGTAATATTCTATTTTGGATTCTCATAATCAGGTCAATTTGGTAAATTTATTGTCTAATAAACACTCACACATTCGATTAAATATCTTCATATTTTAATTTATGAAATCAGTTACTTTCGTTATAAGAATAAAATATAATATGTGCTAATTTTATCGTTCCATCAATATCCCATCTTAATGAAACTAAGATTGTAAAATATTTAGAAAGTATATATAAATGCAAAATAAATCTTATAATTGTGATCTCATCATAATTTCAATTATATGGAAATTATTCAAGGGATTTTATCTTTAATATTAAAACATCAAATGTAATTAACAGAATGCATAAGGATAAAAAATGTTAATTAAAACAATAATGTCATAAATAAAGTTATAACTAATTGATTGACTGCACAAGCATAAGCTAAAAATCTCCTACTTACACTAAAGTCTCCTTATTTTGAGCATTTCTTTTTTGAGACAATGACTTTGTAATAGGATCTTCAAGATTCTCTTTAGTGGGAACTTGCCTTCAATGTCATGTCTTTTCACTAGACAGTTGAAAAGACCTTAATTCCTTTGCCTGTGCAATGACAACATTGTTGTTATAGTACAATATTATTGGCTTAACAATGTTAGGAACCACTCCAAGTTTAACGGTAAACTTCTTGATCCAAAACACATCATACTATTGGCTTAGCAATGTTAGGAACTCTTCCAACTTATCACTCCGTCTTTCAAAGTGAAGATATACCTTGATTGGAAACTATTATCATCTAGATCAGACTGAAACTAGTATATGAATACTTAGAAACTTTTAGCTCAATTCTTTTCTTAAATACTTTAAGATGTTTTTCATAAATGTTTAGTTACCATCACCAAGATTGGCTTGAAATATGGTTGTCATGCTCAAAGAATAAGAGACATCTGATTTAGTACATTACATCGCATATATGATTGATCCAATTTTTGAAGCATCTAGAACACAATCCATTTTTCTCTTTTGTCTTATGTCTTTGAACATATATTCTGTGAGAGAGAAATGCCATATGACATGAGTAAGAATCCCCTCTTGTGATTCTCCATTTAAAACCTTTTTAGCACTTTGTTTATGTACGTTGATTGGGATAAACCAAGCAACCTTTTTGATCTATCTCTACAGATCTTATTCCCAGAATATAGGCTACTTCTTCCATTTTCATTATGGAGAAGTTCTTAGATAACCAAATATTTACAAATAGGAGCATTAGAATGTCATTTCTAATTAGCAATATGTCACCCATATATAGCACTAGGAAGATGATTGTACTCCCACTATTTTTCTTATAAACACATAGTTCATCCACATTTTTTTTATAAATGAAACTCTGATTATCTCATCAAAGTAGATGTTCTAACTCTGTGACGCTTGTTTAATTTCAAAAATACACTTTTGCAACTTCCATACTTAATTATGAAATCTCTTGAATCTAAAACTACTGTGTTATTTACACTTCCTCAAGCAAATTCTCATTAAGAAATGTTTTTTTGACATATATTTACCAAATTTCATAATTTTAATATGCGGCTATATCTAATAAGCTCCTTATGGATTTAAGCCTAGTTATTGATGAAAAGGTTTCATCAAAATCAACTTCTTGTTTTTTATTGTAACCTTTAACCACGTGCATTGCTTTGTATGTATGTATCTTTCCATCCATGTCAATTTGTCTCTTAAAAATCTTTTTGCATCTAATAGGTACAGTACTATCAGGAATATCCCCTAAATTCCATACTTGGTTAGTGTACATGGATTCCATTTCAAATCTCATAACTTCATACCATTTTAAAAAATCAATGTTAGATATTGTCTTTCCCCTTTTTCAGTATGTAGATATAATCTAGTAGTGGGATGACTTATCCTACTACTATGTCATAAACTATGTGTCTTTTGAGTCCTTGGTTATACATCATATGTATCAACTTAAGGTTTATGTTCCATCTGAATGTGAATCTGTAGTTTTTTTTAATTTTATAAGTTTTACCTCACTCCTACTACTTTCCTTAAGAATAAATTTTCTTTCTAGGAATGTAGCATGTCTTAAAAAAATAGCTTTTTTCTTAAAAGGATGGTAAAATTGATATCTGATACTCTCTTCTGAATATCCAACAAATTTGCATTTATTTGACTTAACTTAAAGCCTATTAGATGTTACACACTTCACATAAGCATGACTTCCCCAAATCTTTAGAAATGATAAGTTTAATTAACTACCATTTTGTAACATCCCACCCTCAACTGGAAGGGTAGAATTATAAATTGGAATAGGATGAGAGGGATTGGGAGTAATTAGGACTGCTCATGCACAATAGGATTAGTACACAGTGACTTTTGTGCACAT
>JANITX010000211.1:15471755-15482952 GCA_027564395.1 Erythroxylum ulei
ATGCCTCACCCAATGCATACCCATCAACAAATCCGAATCCCTACCCCTTCCACACCCATCAATAACACACATCCATTTGTCTCACTCAAAGACCCATTTGGAACCCATTACCCAAACACAAAAACAAAACCGATGGATGAATCTTACCCAAAAGAGAGAACACAAAGTCGAGTGGGTTTGCTTCAAGGGAGACTGACGTCTGCTGGAGAAGACGATCTGGAGGAACAGAAACTGTAAATTCAGAAGGAGACGCAGCAATATACCTTTAAGAAGGAGATCGTGCAAAGGGGAAAAACACAATATACCTTTCAAGAAAGAGACGCAGCAAAGTGAAGAAGGTGAGTTGCGAGGGAGGGTAGTTTCAGACAGTAACGAAAACAAGGAGGGAGGCTATTTCGGTGGTGAGCTGCGTTCGGTGGAGCAACAAGACAGACGAAGGAGGGGTAGGTTGGTTTGTGAATATGAGAGGGTATGTTGGTCATTTCCATTTCTTGTTCTACGGACAAGAATTTCTGTACCTCAGTTTTGAGAGGAACAAAAATTTCTGTCCTTGTCCTCTAAGGTCGGAACAAAAATTTCTGTCCTCGGTAAACAAACACGCCGAAGGACAGAACTTTTGTGTCCTCATCATCCGTCCTCAGCACCGAGGATGGTAACCAAACGCTATGTTAGGGCGGGCTAGAATGACAGCCTGCTTGGGCAAAATATACTTCGAGCCGAGCCCATGGCTGGGGCGGGCTAGAATGACTCAACCCGGGCGGGCCACGAGCAACCCATCAGACCTGAGTTGACTCGAAATTTTAATATATTTTAAAAATTTTATATATTTATTTTAAAAGAATTTGAAAATTGTAGTTATATTTTTCTAATTCATAAATTATATATTATAGCATAACCATTTATAATAAAGTGTAAGACGAAATTACCTATAAATTATACAAAAACATTTATATAGAATAAATAATATAAAATATAAACCAATATATATTTATTAAAAATATGTAGCTATGATAATGTTGTTATAATTATTCCCTACAAACAAGTAAATTTAATTTTATTATAACATAAATGTAAAAAGTTATTATCCTAAGTACAATTTATTTCAAATATTATTTTTATGTGTTTAAAAAAATATTATAATTCTTTTAAATACGAATTTTTTAAAATACATATATTAAGTTTACAATATATTATTTTCAAAATTTTAATGTTTTTATAAATTATGTACAAAACTCTTAATGCATGATGTTGTTGTAAATTATATACTTAAAATAATAATTATACCTGTAACTTTTAGTTATTGTTCATTTTTTTATTTCTATAAATATTATTGTCTTTTCATATTATATCTATTATTAAATAATCATTATAAAATTTTATATTTTTATTACGCATATTAAAAGAAATTAATATCCTGATTACTCTTAAAGCATTTAAATATTTTATTTTATTTTTCATATTTACACAATATATACATTATGCATATATGTATTTATAAAAATCTTAAAATTAATCAATCCCTTTATTAATCCTAATGTATCAATTTCAAAGGAATATAAAAGTAACAAGTTATAAAAACATACACGTATAATATATCATATTGAAAATAGCTATTATTTTATTAAAACTAGAATACATTTTATAAATACTTGATATGTTTTTATAAATTATTATTTTTATTAAAATTTACTATAATTGTTTTTATATTATTAAAAAGTGAATTTGTAAGATATTATTGAGATGAACGAGTTGATTGTCCAACTCGTAAAAGTTTTAAGTCAAGGCACCCAATGGTAGTCAGTGTTTTGTTAGTACTGTGCAAAAGTTATGAGGTCGTTGTTATCGACTTATCTCTTATTAGAGCATATATGTCCCCACTACACATACAAACTCTCATACAAACATTTTAACAAATTAAATAAACTTTAATAAAGAAAATGTATTTAAAAAATGCTATATGTTGCATTCTATACTTTAGAAAATTTACTAAGGAATAAGGACTTCGACAAAAATTGAATTAATGTATAATTAAAAATAAAATTATAAGCAATAAAAAGATTAAAATTAAGTTATTAATTTAATTAATTGAAGTTACATTGACACTAATATGTAAAAAAAAACAAAGTTGAATTAATTAATTTGAATTTAGTAATAACCTTCCATTGAAACAAGTGATTGTATAAATAATTAATTAATTAGAAATTTTAATTCAATTGATTAGGAATTTGTAGGAAAATTCATCGAGTTAATTATAGTTAAGAATTTCAATTTAATTAATTACGAATTTTAATTTGACTTATATAATTTATTAATTATTATAAGACAGAATTGATAAAACCAAATTTATTAACTATAGAATTTTTTGTTGTACATGAATGATTATCCAAATCATTTTACAAGATATAATATAATTTACAAATGAAGATAATAACATGCCAGATAGATGAAGTTTGGATATTGGATATTGAAGAGTGCTAGTGAAGATTGAGAGAGCATCTAATTGTACTTGTTGATAGGATTGTCAACAGTTTGGATCAAATCATCTGTATATACAAACATTATATTTAGTAATGTAATATTAAAATAAAAACAATATTTAGTAATGTAATATTAAATTAAAAGAAAATTAGTTATACCTTCATCTTCATATTTTTGATCAAAATAACGTGCAATTGGTCGATTAATTTCACTAGTTACCTTCGTATGAATACTTGTAGCTGTGGGAAAACTAAAAACACAATATTAGGTAAGATAATATAAAAATAAATAAAATTAATATATTAAAAAAGAATTTACCATTAATATCTTCATTATTTAACTAACTTTAAGCACACATAAGGGCTTCCACAGTGCGATAATGAAGTCGACCATGATAAGAAGTAATGACCCGAACACTAAATGCAAACTTTGAAGCAAAGGTGGATGATGGAATAGCTAACAAATCTCGTGCGATGACTTGCAAGATCGGATAATTATTTCCAGACATCTTCTACCATGACAATATATCGAAGTGCTCACCTTCAGTTTCAAGAACACAATCTTCGGAAAAATATTTATCTAACTCTATCATATTATAAGAAAATACTATCCCTTTTCTCTTTCAAAAAATGTGAAAGAGAATCTGTCAATAATGAGTTAGAAGATAAGATCGAACCTGAAACAGAAGTCGGAATTGAACTGCCTACACTACTTAGACGCCGATCATGAGTTTGTTGCATTATGACTTGATAATCATTAAACAATTGATACCATAATTGTTTCATGGTATGTACACGCTCTTGAGCTTCACCAATGTACAATGCATTATAAATATATTCAACCACATTCATCTTGTATCTCGGGCCCAACACAGATAATACTACAACAATATCTCCAACTTTAAACCAATAAGAATTAAACTTCTTCGCCATCCGTTCCGCTATAGTCTGAATAACTTCATTAGAGTCAAACATCTATAATGATAAAACATGCTTTACATTGGACATAGTGCTAAAGATACAGTGCGAAGTTGGATATTTTGTTTCTAAGAACTCAGTCCAATTATAGAATAATTTCAACTTCATGCAAAGTTCTCTAGCCAAGTCCTATTGATCTCCTATTGGTACGTAGGTATACTGAGAATCTCTTTTGGCTAGTCTAATAAATACCTGAGCATATAAGATTGCCGGCTCCAATATCTTAAAGGCTGAATTGCATCTAGTTGGACAATTCAAACCAACTTCTTTAAACTCGGAATGCATAAAATTTGTGCACCATCTTTAAAAGTTTCAACTCTTTTTATAGTTGCACTTTAATATAGAACAATATTTTGAATACAATCTATTGCTTCATTTATCGTTTGCAACCCATCCTTCATAATCAAGTTAAGAATATGCGCAAAACAACACATATGAAATAACTTACTTCCAACCAATAAGCTCCTAACCCACATCTTACCCTTCAACTTCTCATTTATAGCATCATTCGTGCAATAAATGTCGGCTGTGATGGTGGATACTTTGTTGTCAATGTTCAAATTCATCAAACAGTCTTTCAACACATTTGCTAATTTTCACTTGTATGCGGTGTTGGCACATAAATGAACCTAGCATAGACAAATATTTCCAACATGAATCATAAATTCATAAAATAATGAAAAAAGTAAATGATAACAATATTAAAGAATATAAATTACCTTAAAAGTCTATTGCATAACTTCCGGTCATTATCAACATAATGTGTCGTAACCGCCGTATAACCCTTCTTTTAGTTATCGGTTGTCCACTCCGTTGTTATGAAAATTCGTCCTTGAACACTCGAAAATACTTTTAATGTTTCTCTCTTCTTTTCTTCATAAATTTTGAAAATATCATTCCTCAATGTATTCCAACTTGGAACCTTAAAAGTCGAGGGGAGTGAATTAAGAAATATCCTGAATCTTTTGCTTTCAACAATATACAATGTTTGTTCAACTCCAATAATCATATTAGCCATCAAAATCCTTGATTTGTTGGTATCAAAAGTTGTTACAGTTAATTCGTTCTTCCCTTTCATAAGATTAAAGGTAAAAAATGTTTGACCTGCTAAAACTATCTACCTTCTAGTACATGATTTCATATGTCTCTTTAAATGAGACATTCCACCTTTCAAACCACTCAAATACAACTTTTGACAATACTTGCACTCTGCTTTTTCAATTCCGTCGGTTGATATAGTCTTGTTAAAGTAATTCCAAACCTTACTTTTATTTTAAGTAACTTGAGTTCTAATTGAACTTTTATCCTCACTTGGTGCCGAAATAGAAGTTTCCA
Organism: Erythroxylum ulei; assembly: GCA_027564395.1. NCBI lineage: Eukaryota > Viridiplantae > Streptophyta > Magnoliopsida > Malpighiales > Erythroxylaceae > Erythroxylum > Erythroxylum ulei. The sequence goes on from JANITX010000211.1 coordinate 15,476,546, forward strand.
CTCCTACCTCTGGTACTAGATTAGAACCCTCAACTAAAGGAATATGCTCATCCATCTGACAAAAAACATATAAATACTTGTGGTTAGAAATAATCAACATCTAATAAAGATTTGTTAACTTAAAGGACTTTGATTTAACTAAGATTTGTTAAACTTCTGAGTTTTGGCATTAGTGAACATTTAAAGTATTTTGATTGTCAATGCATATTTGACAGGATGTTAGCGACCTTTTCATCTACTTGCTTATCTTCCATGTTGTATTTATGTATGATATATAACTAATGCTTTACTTTGATTCGCTTATCATTTAGATTTCAAATAGCCTTTTGGAGAGGTTCAATCAATCTCTATTTGGCAAGAAGTAGGGTTTAGAACTTTCTCTATATCAAATTCCACATCAACCACATAAATAATTGACAAATTTCACATAAAGAAGGAAAATTATTTAGGAATGACTAATGAACTCACTTTCTCTCAAGTTGGTTCACTCCCAATACACTAATGCCAATAACTATCAACAATAACTAAATAACGCCTTTAATATGTTCAAACTCATCATGATATTATTTTTTGCACGAACACAAAATGGACACGCCCTAGTCACAGCTTGCAATGCAAAAAACCTTTAAATCTAGGACAAAAAAAGAAGTCACAAACTCACAATCACTAATCTTTTTTTTTTCCTAATGTTCTTAAACAATCACAAGCACTAATAAAAACTCATTTATTAATATAAATGTTTTTTCATTATCAATTTAGACGTGGATTTGTTTTTATTACCCTTAATTTGGTCTTTCTTTTTTTTTCTTTTGAAAACTCACAAAACACCTTAAATTTCAGTTTTATCAAATATCTTGAATTTGTAAATAATAAGTAGATATATCTTTATTTTAGTGATATACAACATATGTCTTATTAATTAAAAAGTTAAATAATATAACATATAAGTTTAAGATTTATTTAATAAATTGTCAACTTGTACCAATCTTGACTATTTCATTCTTTGTGAGTTTGAGTTTGATATAAATGTATACATTGAAGAAACATGAACTCAATCAATGCATTGGTCGTATACATTGAAGAAACATGAACTCAATCAATGCATTGGTCGTACACAATATAATTGGAAAGTTAAAAAGAACATGTTATCAAAACCTTGCAAAAATTATTGGGCATAAACTTTTGACTTTTGATCAACTGCCCTCTGCTACAAAGCAAAATCAATTACATATTCCATGAAAATCAGTAAATAATCAAGTAACAATGACATTAAACTTTTGAGTTTTGGCATTAGTGAACACTTAAAAGAGTGGGGCATTTCATCAAACAGTATACATGCATTATCCCATATTCCCGTTATTATCATACAAATTTCTCAAATTAACCAAATCAGTATCACCTAACCACAATAATCTTAAAACAATCAACTATTAATAAAAAATCAAAATTGAGAAGAGAGATTACCTTATTAACAATAAGCGTTGGTGACTTTACACGACCACGAAGGATCTGAGGAAAGGACAGGTCACAGATGACATAAAGAAGAAGAACGAAGGAAGAATGTGACTCGGTGACACCAAGAAGAAGAACGGATGACGAACAGAAAGAAAAAGAAGTGAAGAACCAGAGGAGTGAGTGCGTGAGCGTGATTGGTTGGCTGGGTAAGGGGGAAAGAGGGAAGCGTGTTGCGTGGAGTTTAATGAGAGGCAAAACAACGTCATTTTGCTTCTGGATTTTTTAAACTTCTATGTTACCTAAATAACGTCGTTTTCCCTGTAAAAGTTACTTTTAAAATATAACAAAAAGACATCGTTTTGCTACAAACAAAATGACTTCGTTTTGTTTGTTAACCTTAGGTAGGCCATAAGCTTAGCTGCTTAGCCCGAGCCTAGGCCTGATCTAACCTCCTTAGCCAGTGGCTCGTGGCCTGAGACTCATAGGCCGTGGCCCAATCCGAGGTGGCTCAAGCCAAACTCACCCAGCCCGTGGCCAGTTGACCACGGGTTGGACCAAGTCGGGTAATTTTTGACATCTTTAGACTTATTCCTTAAACTCTTTTTGACGTTATTTTCCTCTTCCTTGTAACACACTTCCTTACCATATCCAACTTTTGTAACAAGCTGATGTATCTTTATCTGTCAACCTCTAGATTTAAAGTATAAGAGTTGAACACATGTGAGAATTATTAAGCAATCTCACCCATTAAACACCATTAAGTAAACAAAAATTAAAAAGAAACAAAAGGTAAAGGATGGACATTTGGGCTCTCAATATTATAAACTTCTTTCATTTTCTCTCAGCTTCCTTTAACCAAGATTTGACTTAGGCAACAAAATGTTAACGTCGAACAAGATTTTGATACTATTTTGTAACAATCTAATAACACATTAAATAGGCATGCGGGAGATATTTGATAGTAAGGTGCCTCCTAGGAATAATAGGCATAATACAAATTTTGATGCAACAAGATATTCGAAGGGAAATAGCTACACTCATGATATAATATGAATCACTTCCAATAGGCGTTTAATCCATAAGATTGTAAATGAGTCATTCCCACTAAAATTCACTCCGTTTAACCTAGAGATATATATAGATCTCATAGAATATATTGCTAGATACTAAGAGATGATGGTGATGCAAGTAGCTTTTAAAATCTTGAAGTGCCCTCTCCTTAAAGTTGTTGGAGTTTATAAGGGATAGGTGCTAGACCATTCCAAGGGATCGATCTCGAGCATTAAGTAACCCAAATCTAGGTTTGATTCTCACCTTACTAACAATAAGAGGAGACCTAAAACTTATATATCCTTTTTGATATCGTGTAGACACAATGATAGAGCTTCAAATACTATATCCAAAGGTTCAATATAAAAGCTACTCATATATCAAATGTGAACTTTATTATTGTAGTTGGAGCCTTTGAAAAAGGCTTGGATCCTCCGTTAAAAATCCTTTTAGTAGATAAGGCATATGCTTTGGAAGAAGTGCATAAATGAGAACAATATTTTATTGCCTTGAAGGATTTAGACCAGTTCTTGGAGAAGGTCGAGTGATCATTACAATGGGCAGGAGGAAAAGGAGAAACATAAAATATGTTGGGGCAATCTAATATAAGAGAGTCAGTAGAAAGGAACACATTAATAAAGAAAGAGAGTTGACACGTTAGAGTATATTTTCAATTATACTATAAGTAAGTACTTTATCAACCCTCTAAAATTGTTGACAAATAACCTTGAGACCTTTCGATTAGATAAGTTCTGTTGTATCTACTAAGATTATGAGTATACGAAAGGGTGCTAAGATCTAAGAAACATTAAGAGTGAAAGCAAGGGTTTCGAACCTTGATTGTGCTAATATTTACCAATACTATTCTTTTTTTAAAGTTTTTTGTTCTTAAAGAAGGATCGAACCTTGATTCATATACATAAAAATTATGATCTTGTCATAGAATAAGACTACATTCTTCACATGTCATTTGGGGACATACAACATTAATTTAGACCTATCTCCTTCCTTTTATTCTTAATAGTAACCACTTAAGAGGCAAATAATTGAGTGATTTTAGGCAGATTGTGGAATTTTAACTTTGTGCATTTTCAACCAACTCCTCGTCAAATTAATCCAAAACATAGGGATTAAAGGTATATCCTACTGGGCTTGAATGGTTCCTTATGGCACTACCATCTTCCTTTTTATATATGTATCCTCCTATTGATAAGTCATGAGCATAAAATTCTAAAGATTCATCCCCACATAATTATGTATCCCCACATAATTCATCAAACTAAAATTTCACTCAGTTATATCTTCTAAAAACTAGAAAAGGAAATAACTTTTGACCTATAATCTCATTTGATGCTACTACCACCACCACTACTACCATTATCATTACTACGACTACTACTACCACTACCAACTACCACTACTACTACCACTACTACTATTACTACTACTACTACTACTACTACTACTACTACTACTACTACTACTACTACTACTGCTACTACTGCTACGACTACTGCTATTACGACTACTGCTACAACAACAGCCTATTACGACTACTACTACAACAGCAACATCAACAATAACAACTACTACTACAACAACAACAACAACTAATACTACTACTACTACTAATAATAATAATAATAATAATAACAACAACAATAACAACAATACCCAGTGAAAATCCCGTTGAATCCCTAAATCAAGTTAAAGCAAGCTTAGACTAAATCCTTAAGAGGTAAGCACTGCCTACATACAAGTTTAGGTGAACTACAAGAGGAAAGAGTTAAAAGGCTAATGGGAATTACAAGGAACTCTTTACAAGGGCTCTTTTATCTGAATCCTAATTCACCAAAGTTTTCTGATGCGGGATATTTGCTCGGTAAGTTTTAACATTATCATATTATTATTGATCAACTCCCCCAATTCTTCTCAGGACTCCATTTTTTCCACTTACAATCTCTAAGCATGATCTTCTCGCATGTTTTCACTGGAGCGTATGAGTTTCTCATTTTAACCTGTCCAAACTACCTAAGCTTTATCTCTCTTAATTTGTCAATAATAATAGCTACCTTTAATTTGTCTTTTACTATTACATTCCTGACTTTATCTCTTTTAGTAAGATTGCACATCCAACATAGCATCTTAATCTGCGTCACTATTAGCTTATGACTATGCACTTGTTTGATGGCCAACACTCTGCCCAATAGAGCATAGCCGGCCTAATTGCTAAATGATGGAATTTACCTTTAAACTTGAGTGGTATCTTCTTATCAACAAAACTCTTGATGTAGTTCTCCATTTAAGTCACCATAATCTGATCTAGTGAACTATGTATTCATTAATCTCTCCATTGCTCTGGATGATAGATCCTAGATATTTAAAACACTCCTTTTGAGGTATAACTTTTGAACCAATCTATACCTTCACATCGGAAACTACCCTATATCCTAAAAAGTTACACTCCACGTACTCAATATTAGTTCTACTCAATCTAAAGTCCTTTGACTTCAACGTATTCCTCCAAAGTTCAAGCTTGGCATTAACCCCCTCTTTTGTCTCATCCATTAAAACAATATCATCAGCAAATAACATACATCAAGACACATCTCCTTGATTATTCTTGGTGAGCTCATCAATCACTACTGCAAACACAAAAGGGGCTCAAAGAGGAGTCTTAATGTAACCCAATAGCTATAGAAAGATTATCTGTATTTACTCCTATTGTCCTTACTCTAGTTACACGTTCATACATATCCCTAATAATTTGTATATAAGTTATAGGAACCCTTTTAACTTCTAAACGCTTTCACATGATTTTCCTTACTACCTTATCATATGCCTTCTGTAAATTAATAAAGACCATATATAAGTTATGTTGTCCTTCCCAGTAGTATTTTATCAAACTTCATCATTACCTAAATGGTGGGAATGATGATTTAACAATGTTAGCCCTTGACTCACCTAATTCACTCATAACTATTGGACACTCTCGACCCTTCAAATAAGTTATTAAGTTACTAAAACCACTACTTGAATTACCAAATTGAAACATGTTAACTTAAAAGGGGGGACAAAAATTAAAAAAAAATGTATCGATGAAAATAAACAAACTTTTAAGGAAAAGTTTAAAATGAAATTAGTCACAGAAAAAGGAATGATTTCTCATCTAGTAATAAGGAGGTACTTTATAAATATTTTCAACAATTCAACCACGTAAAATCCTATGTGCCCATTGTGATGTTCTAACCTTGTGTCATTTAATTTTATCCACATATTTACTGTATTGGAGTAAGAACTGGATTACAGATGATTTGTTACTATATTCAGTTTGGTATTACTATTATTTCTTAGAAGTGATGTATTACGGGGAGGCGTCAAACTAGAATATATTTTACAAGGAAATGGCAATGTCCATTCAAACCAATGTTATGAATATCATACCAGGCTCGGTAACAGATTGAGTTCTGGAACGGAACTGTATTGGTACCAACCGGGTACCGTTTCAGGAAATTTTTTAAATTTATAAAATAGTCCATAAAATTTTTAAAAATTGCAAAATAGTCCATATTAGTATATTATACAGTTGTACTGTATACTTTACTAGTTTATTGTTTATATCAACTATGCTTTCATAAATCTTAATAATAAATAATAATGACAATTATTCATTTTATTTTATATATATCTTTATTATATTTTTATTATTTCTATATATAATAATTATCTATATATAATAATTGATTTTAAAATAATGAAAATAATTAATTATTTTCTATTTTATCAAAATTTAGAATTTTTTTGAATTGTTATTTTTTCACATTTCATTTTATTTTACATTTAATTAGACATAATCACAATTTTAATTTAATATATAAAATTAATTTAATAATTATTAATAA
>JANITX010000211.1:15483052-15493418 GCA_027564395.1 Erythroxylum ulei
AATACGTATATGAAGTTTATTTATATAATATTTTCAAACTTTTAATATTTTTTAAATTATGTATGAATCTCTTAATTGATGTTCTTATTGTAAATTATATACTTAAAATGATAATTATACATGTCACTTTTAGTTATAGTTGATTTTTTTTTTACTTCTATAAATATTATTGTCTTTTCATATTATATATATTATTAAATAATCATTGAAAAATTATATATTTTTATTATACATATTAAAAGAAATAAATATCATGATTACTCTTAACGCTTTTAAACTTTTTTATTTTATTTTTCATATTTACACAATATATACATTATGCACATATGTACTTATATAAATCTTAAAGTGAATCAATCACATTATTAATCCTAATGTATCAATTTCAAAAGAATATAAAAATAATTGAGTTATAAAAACATATACATATACATATAGTATATTATATTATATTGAAAATAACTATTATTTTATTAAAACTATAATATATTTTATAAATACTTTTGATATGTTTTTATAAATTATAACTTTTATTAAAACTCACTAAAATTATTTTATATTATTAAAAAGTGAATTTGTAAGATATTATCGACTGAGTCAAGGCACTCAATGATAGTCAGTGTTTTGTTAGTACTGTGTAAAAGTTATAAGTTCGTTATTGTCAACTTATCTCTTCATAGAGCTTATATGTCTCTACTAAACATATACACTCTTATACAATCATTTTAATAAATTAAATAAATTTTAATTAACAAAATTATTTAAAAAATGCTATATATCACATTCTATAATTTAGAAAATTTACTAAGGAATAAGTACTCCAACAAAAACTGAATTAATGTATAATTAAAAATAAAATTATAAGCGATAAAAAGATTAAAATTAAGTTATTAATTTAATTAATTGAAGTTACATTGACACTATATGTTAAAAAAATACAAAGTTGAATCAATTGATTTGAATTTAGTAGTAACCTTCCATTGAAATATGTGATTATATAAATAAATAATTAATTAGGAAATTTAATTCAACTGATTAGGAATTTGTAGGAAATTCATTAAGTTAATTATATTTAAGAATTTCAATTCAACTAATTATGAATTTTAGTTTTACTTAAATAATTTATTAATTATTATAAGAGAAAATTAATAAAATCAAATTCATTAACTATAGAAATTTTTGTTGTACACGAATTATTATCCAAATCATTTTACAATAAATCATACAATTGACAAAATTAAGATAATATCATGTCGGATAGACGAAGTTTAGATATTGGATACTAGAGAGTCCATGTAACAGCCCAGACCATCTGTCCACAGATATGGTCTGCTTTGGGTTGTCCATCGGCCAAAACCCTCACAATTTTGCTCTTCCTACACTTGGGAAGGCGCGTCTTGTGGGGGAGAGGTATTTATACCCTTATAAGGCATACTTTGTTCTCCTCTCCAACTGATGTGGGATCTCACACTCTCCAACCCCTGGGCCCCAACCTAACTGGCACAACAGTTCGGGCGCCGACTCTGATACCATTTGTAACAGTCCAGACCATCCACCCACAAATATTATCCACTTTGGGTTGCTCATCGGCCAAAGTCCTCACAGTTTTGCTCTTCCTACACTTAGGAAGATGCGCAACCCAAAGTAGACAATATCTGTAAACAGGTGGTCTGGGCTGTTACAAATGTTATCAGAACTGGTTCCCGACCCGTTGTGCTATCTAGGATGTTGGGCCCTAAGGGGATGGATATTGTGAGATCCTACATCGGTTAGAAAGAAGAACATAGTACGTCTTATAAGGATATGGATACTTCTCACACATAAGACGTGTCTTCCCAAGGGTGAGAGAGCAAAACTGTGAGGGGATTGGCCTGAGGGACAACCCAAACAAATAATATCTGTGAGCGGGTGGTCTGGACTATTACAATGTTGTTACAGTGCAAGTGGAGACTAAGAGAGCATCTATTTGTACTCATTACTAGGATCATCAATAGTTTTGATCAAATGTCTGTATGTACAAACATTATATATAGTAATGTAATATTAAAATAAAAAGAATATTTAGTAATGTAATATTAAATTAAAAGAAAATTAAATATACCTTCATCTTCATATATATATTTGATCAAGATAACGTGCAATTGGTCGATTAATTTCACTATTCACCTCCACATAAATACTTGTAATAGTAGGAAAATTAAAAACACAATGTTAGGTAAGATAATATAAAATAGATAAAATTAATATATTAAAAAGAAAATTTTACCATCAATATCTTCATTATTTAACCAACTTTGAGCACACATAAGGGATTCCAAGTGCGATAATAAAGTGGACTACGATGAGAAAGAATGACCCGACCATTAATACTAAATGTAGTCTTTGAAGCAATAGTAGATGATGGAATAGCTAATAAATCTCATGTGATGACTTGCAAGATCAGATAATTATTTCCAAACATCTTCCACTATGATAATATATCAAAGTGCTTACCTTCAATTTCAGGAACACAATATTCAGAGAAATATTTATCTAACTCCATCTTATTATAAGAAATCATAGCCCTTTTCTCTTTCAAAAATTGTGAAAGAGAATCTGTCAATAATGGGTTAGAAGATAATGGTGAACCTGAAATTGAAGTCAGAGTTGAACTGCTTGCATAATTAAGATCCCAATCATGAGTTTGATGCATTCTGACTTGATACACATTAAACAATTGATACCTTAATTGTTTCATGATATGCACACACTCTTGAGCTTCACCATCGTACAATGCATTATTAATATATTTAACCTTGTCCATCTTGTATCTCGGGTCCTATACATATAATACTGCAACAATATCTCCAACCTTATACTAATAAGAATTAAACTTTTCCACCATCCACTCTGCCATATTCCGAAAAACTTCATTAAAGTCAAACATCCACAATGATAAAACATGCTTTATGTCGAGCATAGTGCTAAAGATACAGTGCAAAGTTGGATATTTTGTTATTGAGAACAATTTAGTCCAATTATAGGATAATTTCAACTTCATACAAAGTTTTCTAGCCAAGTCCCATTGATCTTCTGTTGGTACGCAGGTATAATGAGAATCCCTTTCGGCTAGTCTAATAAACACCTGAGCATATGGGATTGTCGACTCCAACATCTTAAAGGTTGAGTTCCATCTGGTTGGACAATCCAAAACTAATTTCTTTGAACTCGGAATGCATAAAATTTGTGCACCATCTTCAAAAGTTTTAACTCTTTTTGGAGTTACTTTCCAATATAAAACACTATTCTGAATACAATCTATTGTTTCCCTTATTATCTCCAACCCATCCTTCATAATCAAGTTAAGAATATACGCAAAACAACGCATATGAAATAACTTACCTCCAACCGATAAGCTTCCAACCTGCATCTTACCCTTCAATGTCTCAATCATAACATCATTCGTGCTACAATTGTCGAATAAGATGGTGGATACTTTGTTGACGATGTTCAAATTCAACAAATAGTCTTTCAACAAGTTTGCCAAATTTTCACTTGTATGTGGTATCGACACATAAATGAACCTATCATGTACAAATATTACCAATATGAATCATAAATCCATAAAATAATGAAAAAAGTAAATGATAACAATATTAAAGAATATAAATTAGCTTAAAAGTCTATTGCATAACTTCCAATCATTATCAATATAATGTGTTGTCACTTCCATGTAATTGTTCTTTTGGTTATCGGTTGTCCACATGTCCATTGTTATAGCAATTCACCCTTAAACACTCGACAATGCTCTTAATGTTTCTCTTTTCTTTTCCTCGTAAATTTTGAAATGTCATTCTTCAACGTATTCCGACTTGGAACCTTGAAAGTCGGTTGGAGTGAATTAAGAAATATCCTCAATATTTTGCTCTCAACCATAGATAATGGTTGTTCATCTCCAATAGTCATATTAGCTATCAAAATCCTTGATCTGTTGTTGTCAAAAGTTGTTACGATCAATTCATTCTTCCCTTTCATAAGGTTAGGGGTCAAAAATGTTTGACCTCTTAAAACCATCTTCCTTTTAGTACACGATTCCATATGTCTCTTTAAATGAGACATTCCACCTTTCGAACCACTCGAATAAAACTTTTGACAATACTTGCACTCTATTTTTTTTAATTCCATCAGTCGATATAGTTTTGTTAAAGAGATTCCAAACTTCACTTTTATGTTGAATAACTTGAGCTCTAATTGAACTTTTATCCTCATTTGGTACCATAATTGAAGTTTCCACTTTTACCTCCGGTATTGGATTAGAACTCTCAATTGAAAGAATATGCTAATCCATATGAGAAAAAACATATAAATAATTGAGGTTAGAAATAATCAACATATAATAAAAGTTCATTAATTTAACGTGCTTTGATTTAACCAAGAAATTAAACTTATGAGTTATGGCATCAAAGAACATTTAAAGTATTTTAATTGATAAGATGTTAGCGACCTTTTCATCTACTTGCTTATCTTCCATGTTGTATTTATGTATGATATATAGCTAATGCTTTATTCTGATTTGCTTGTGACTTAGATTTCAAATAGCCTTTTGGAGGTTCCATCAATCTCTAACTGGTAAGAAGTAGGGTTTAAAAGTTTCTCTATATCAAATTTCACATCAACCACACAAATAATTGACAAAATTCACATAAAGAAGGAAAAGTATAAAAGAATGACTAATGAGCTCACTTTCTCTCAAGTTGGTACACTCCAAATACACCAATGCCAATAGCTATCAACAACAATTAACCAACCCCTTCAATATGTTCAAACCCTCATGATATTCTTTTATGCAAGAACATAAAATGGACAAGCCCTAGTCATGGCTGGTAATGCAAAAAAGCTTTAAACCTAAGACACAAAGAAAAGTCACAAACTCACAATCACTAATCCTTTTTTTTACTAATGTTCTTAAACAATCACAAGCACTAATAAAAACTCATTTATTAATATAAATGTTTTTGCTTATTATCAATTAAGACGTGGATTTGTTTTTATTACCCTCAATTTGATCTTTCTTTCTTTCTTTTTCCTGAAAACTCACTAAACACCTTAAATTTATGTTTTATCAAATATCTTGAATTTGTAAATAATAAGTAGATGTATCTTTATTTTAATGATATACAATGTATGTCTCATTAATTAAAAATTTAAATAATGTACATATAAGTTTAAGATTTCTTTAATAAATTGTCAACTTGTACCCATCTTGACTATTTCATTTTTTGTGAGTTTGAGTTTGATATGAATGTATACATAGAAGAAACATGAACTCGATCAATATATTAGCCGACACAATATAATTGGAAAGTTAAAAAGAACATGTTGGTAAAACCTTGCAAAAATTATTGGAAAACTTCTAACTTTTGATCAATTGCCCTATGTTACAAAACAAAATCAATTACATGTTCCATGAAAGTCAGTAAATAATCAAGTAACAACGACATTAAACTTCTGAGTTTTGGCATTGGTGAACATTTAAAATAGTGGAGCATTTCATCAAATACTATACATGCATTATCCCATATTCCCATTATTAACAAACAAAGTTTTCAAATTAACTAAATCAGTATCACCAAACCACAATAATCTCAACGCAATCAACTATTAATAAAAAACCAAAATTAAGAAGAGAGATTACCTTATTAACAGTAAGCGTTGGTAATTTCACACAGCCGACGAAGGAGCTAGGGAAAGGACGGGGCACAAATGACATAAAGAAGAAGAACGTGATTGGGTGACATGAAGAAGAAGAACAAATGAATAATAGAAAGAAGTGAAGAGCTAGAGGAGTGAGTGCGTGAGCGTGACTAGCTGGCTAGGTGAGGGGGAAGGAGGGAAGCGTGATGTGTGGAGTTTAATGAGAGGCAAAACGACGAGGGGGAAGGAGGGAAGCATGATGTGTGGAGTTTAATGAGAGGCAAAACAACGTCATTTTGCAACCTTAAAATTACGTCGTTTAACTTCTGGACTTTTTAAACTTCTATATTATTATTTTGCATCCTTAAAATTATATCATTTTACTTTTGAATTTTTTAAACTTCTACATTACTTAAACGATATCATTTTGCTCTTAAAGTAAGATGACATCGTTTTGTTTATTAATCTTGGGTAACCCATGGCCCACGGGTTGGACTGCTTGGCTCACAGCTCATGACCTGAGACTCATAGGCCACAAGCCCGAGTCGAGGTGGCTCAGGCCGGGTAATTTTTTACATCCCTGCCTTTTTTTTTGGGGTAAATTTACTTCCCTATTTATTTGTACTGTTTTTGTAGTTCAAATGTCGGATTCAATCACTGTTTATGTTTATTAAAAGGTGGCACAATAATGTTATCTATTGACACACGAAAATGAATGTTGAAAACATTTGAGACGACATGAAGTAAGTGTTATTATGACAGAGAGATTACAATCGATTTTTATAATATTTTTTATCATAATTGTGAATTATAATTTGACCACTTATATAATATGTTAGGAAAAATAAATAACAACAATTTCAAGTTTAAATATAATTGAGTTAAAAGATGTAGGTCATAGTTATGATACAACTTATTTCTACACTGGCAGAGCTAGTTTTAAATAAGACTTAAAATTTGACACTTGATTTGGGCTTGATTCGAAGTTTGATTGGACCGAAGGCATCCGATCCAAACTTGATTGGAGCTAAATGACAAAGCTCAAAATTTTAAAATTTTTAATTAATTAATATATTGTAATTAATTAATTATAATATAATAATTTTATTTTTTAATATTTTTTATAAACCAATCATTATTAATGGTAATGATAATCATTCATTTCTCTTAACTAATCATCATAATTATAATGATAATATCCATTTCTATTCTTCACTATATTCATTCTCATTCTTATTGTCATTTTCTCGTAGAAACCAACCGTCCCCTTAAACTAATAAACTAATTTTATTAGATTCTGGTATGTATGCTTAAAATTGTTCAATAATTCCGAGTAGTAACTCCTATGATTGTGAAAGTCAAACTCAAACAAGAGTGTCTAAATTTGATTTAAGTGTTATTATTATAAATATCCAACTATTTAAAATTTAATCGAGTGCTTAAATCAAATTAAAAATATTTTTTGTGACAAGGGAGAAAAAACTGAAAAGAAACTAACTAACTGACAGCTCTGCGATACAGAGCTTCCTGTTTATCTCAATGGAGGAGTGCCATAACGGATACTAGAGGTTTCGGAAGATAACGTGTCCCTGAGCTGGTACGAATAGTGGGGGGTTGCCAGAAAAACTATTTTAATAAATATTTTGTACGTGAATTTGGAGTACCTTTAATTCAAATGACATGAAACGTGTTACTTAGACATCATCGTGAACACGTGTTGGTTATGGGGTACCTATCTAGTTAAATTAAGAAATTACGAAACTTTAATTTAGACATTCGTTTCATCATTCAGTTGAATTTTGAGTTAAAGTTTGAATGCTTGAAGTCGTGACTTCCAAACAAACAATATTAAGCCTCTCTTTGATTGGACTTATATTAGTATAGTTTTTTCTATAAATTTTTTCTGATAAGAACTTTTCTGAGGATCTAATTGACTGTTTGACTGTCAGTTAAAAAAGAACTTTTTTGAAAGAGAAGATACAGTAGATTGTTTGGCAACATAAAAATAAAAACTACATTTAATTTTAACTATATTTTATTTTATAATAAAAATTATTTATGCATATAAATATTATTTAAAGTATATTAAACAATATGCAAAGTACTATATATTAATTATTATATAATTTTAAACCATATAAATAATGCAAACCTTTAGAGGCGCTTGGTTTACAGAGAGTAATAAGAATAAGAATATGAATAAATATAGTAAGAAATGGGGATGAAGTGTAGTCAACAATGAATCCTATTCCTCTGGCAATCTAGGGGAATGAAGTATTGCTGAAAATGGGAGAATCAAAGTGTTACCTCTGATGATTCCAAACATGAGTTTTCATTCTATACCTATACCTTTTTTTTTCCTATTATCCCCAAACAATCACCCCCTAAATCTTTTATATAGATTATAACATAAGTAAAACTAATATAAAAATAAATGTTAAAGCATATAAAAAGCCAAATAATGAGTTTGCAAGACAAACGTAAAGATATGTTTGTAGGTATTGTGAGAATTATGTGTAAAACATAAGAGCAAAAGAGGCTAAAAAATAGATTCATTAATTGATATGAAAAATCTATCCGAAAAATTATTTAAGAGGCTTTTTTGAGAAGCTCCAAATTTGAACTTCTTAAAAGATTGTATTTTACTGTCAAAAAAGTCATATTTATTAAAAAAGTACATTTTTACTTTACAGCCAAACAATTATTTTTCTTTAAAAAAACTTTTATAGTAAAAAAAATAGTTATTATCCTTCCAAAAGTCAATCTAAACGGTCACTATGTGGTAAAAACTAGGATGCAATCAATTTGAGTCTCACTTGTTGATTTCAGATCAGGCCTGGGAAAGTCAGGGGTCTATTGTCACCTCTAGACTGAAAACTCTTATTTATTATTCTGTAAAAAAAAGTCTTATTTATTTACAAGTTGGAATTAGATAATCTTTTAAAAAAAGGGTTATAGTAAAGTACATAATTGCGCTTAATCTGTTTAACAATTAAAGAATTAAAATCGAGCTTCTTGTCAAAATATTATATCAATGCAATAAATAATCAAGTAATATAATTTTCAAACATATATTTTTATTTTTGAATTATACATATATAATCAATAAAATTTTTTGAGTTAAAAAGTTATGTTATTTAATAACTAAAATATTATTATTCCATCTCCTTTAACTTTATTTCTTAATTTATGAGTTATATTGGTTTTTTTAAGAAAACGACATTTTAGTATGATGTCATTGATACGTGAAATTTGGAGATGTTTAATAATACATATTCTTACCCCTAATTGATAGGGTTGGTTATTATAATTTATATAATATAAAATTGCTTCCCAAATGTGTTAAGAAGTAGTTCACCCAATTTTAATTTTAAAGAATTTCAATTGAGATTAAAATAATAATATTATTGTTTTAGTATTAATTTAAAATTTTTGAATTAAATTATATTAAAGGTCATATTCAAATTTAATATAAATTTTGATTGATAAAAAGAAAGTTAAATTAATGTCTTATTTATTAATACTATTTATTATTATATATTTAATTATAAATTGTTTATAAGACATATTTTAAAACTATTTACTATTAGTTATTAAATTAAAATTATTTTATTTGTATTAAATTAATAAATATTATAAAAGAAACTAAAATAAAATTTATTTATTGATTGATGTATAAAAATAATTTATTTTAAATCTTGTATAATATATAGTTATTAGACATTAGCAACAAAAAAACTAAATACAAAATTGTTTTTATTTTAAAAAATAAAAAATACAACGAAAACCAGAAAATAGCCACAACAATTATGAGTTGTGGCCATTTTCAAACATAGGATTACTCATTACTGTCCCATTGTCTTAACCATGCTAAAACTAATCCTGGAATTTGACCATCACTAAACGTCACCTGGCCCACAGCTTCAAAAAGGAAATGGAAAGATGAATTTTGTGGAAGCGACCTGAGGCCTTTTAGGGATTCTCTCACATTGAATTGAATTGCCATTTGCAAACAACTCAACCTAATATGAAATTCTTGAATTTGTCAAAACCAACTTCATAAACAAGACGCACGTACAGGAGATAGAGATAGGCATAGACTATTTCCTGTCCTCCTTAGCGGAGACAAAAAACGAGACATAAAAATTTTGTATCTAGATGTGACATTTGATTGTTGTCCCTGAATTTCTGTTCACCATCCTCAAATGATAAGGATAAGCTTTTTTGTTTCTCCTAAAAAGAGAGAACAGAGACGCTTGTCCTTGTCTCTACTTATGTTGCAGCGTTCATGTTATTATTAGTTATAACATAAACAACATAACCAGTGTTCATGTTTTGTTATAACTATTATAATTATCAATATTATTATAACTAATTTGTTATTATCATTATTATTATTAGTATTACAACATTTTTATTTTTTTATGAATATTATTATTATTATTATTATTAATTTTATATTAATTATTGTTATTATTATTATTATTGTTGTTGTCGTCATCGTCGTCATACATTTTGTATTTTTTATTATCAATTTATTATTATTGTTATTATTATTATTATCCTAAGAATAGGTATTTATTATTATTATTATTACGATTATTATTATAATTAATTTTGAATAATAATTATTGTTATTATTAATATTATTATTATTGTTATCACACATTTTTTATTATCATTATAAATTTCT
>JANITX010000211.1:15493518-15513458 GCA_027564395.1 Erythroxylum ulei
TCCCTCATATATTCAAGCTATCTAAATCAAAAACTTCCAAAATCCCCAAATCACAAAAATTGGGCATAAACCCTAATTCACAATTATCCAAAATTGAACCAATTAAACCATGCTATCTCCAAAATTGAGCTTAGGAAACATAATCCTATAACATTTCCAAGGTATCTAAACCAAGAACTCATCAAAATTTACAAATTAAAAAATTTCGATACTTACCTTTTTCCTCCTCCATTTTCGGCAAATTTTGAACTCCATAGGAACCTTTCATGCTCTTCCACCTTTTTCCTTGGACAAACATCAAAACCCCCTAAAAACTTGTAGAAAAATCGAACCCTAACTCCCATCACCGAAGCTTCTCTCTTCTTTCTCCACCGATTGCTTCTTCTCCTTTCTTTCCTTCATTTTTCTCCTATGGTCTTGCTTCCCTCTCTCAAAAATGACGGCCTCTTATGTTTTGTATAGCCATGTCATTTAATGAGAGCAAAAAGACCAATAAGCCCCTCCATCTTAGCCTAAAACATTAACTCTTTAAGTGATCTTCCAAAATTGCCCCTGAACTTTATTTCAATTCATACTTACTTTAGGATATTTTTTTCACCATCACATTGAAGGAATTTGCCAAAAATTCCTTCTAGAGAAATGTTCCTCTTTGTCTTAATTTCATAATGCCACCAAAATCATTAAATTTGGTGCACTACACCAAGAGTTATAGTCCAAACAGCTCAGACTGTCATTATGCTAACACATTTTCCAGCACTGTACTTCCATCCAAAAATTGACATTCTTAGAGGCTAAATAAAAAAATTACTTCCTTCGGAAAAATTGTAGCCTTATCTTTCTAGGTTAATCCAAATCGAGAACCACCTCATTTGGATGACTAGAGCAAAATTTATGGCCAAAATACTAGCAGCTCGCACTAATTCAAGACTGAACACTAAAACCGACTTCAATTCAGAAATTGGAAGTCTTAGGGGCTAAATTGAAATTTAGTTCCTTCATAAGACTTGTAGCCCCATGTCTCTATTTTATTTTTCCTCAAGAATCAATTCAATTGGATCTCCACAGACCAAGAATTCACCAAAATACTGAACCATGTTTAGAAAATTTTCAACTCATTTTTATTAAATCAATCCCTTTCAATTTAATCTCAAAAATTATAAATTTCCCATTTTGATGGAGATAATTGTCTTAGAAATCTAACGCTTCAAAAACTAAGTCAATCGGATGTCGGACGGAGAAATTATAAGCAAAAGATTGAACAAAGGTCGGATTGGAAAAGAAATAACAAAAACAGAAGGAGTCAAAACGGCATATATAAAACCGAAATTTCCAAAATTTATAACTCTTGATACCGAACTCCAAATTTGACAAATTTGGTATCAATGGAAAGCTACAAGGAAGCTCTACAACTTCTACGAAGAACTCGAAAACTAGTTCTGTCTCTAAAGGGGTCAAAAGCCCAATCAAAGTTACTGCCCCTACTTGTCATCTCAAAACAGTAACCAAACTTCCAAAAATCATAACTTCCTATTCCATAGTCCACAAATTCCATACTTTACATCAATGGATAGATTAAAACATAATCTAAAACTTTCATGAAGCACTTGAAAGCAAATTCAATCTCTAACTAGGTCAATTTCTCACTCAACGTTTCTGCCCTCAAAATCAATTCTAAATAACATCAAAACTTCAATCGATTATAACTTCTAGCTACGATATCAAAAAATTGCACACTTTATGGCAATAAAAAACTGGGAATATAAGCTACCACTTTCAGTAAGACCACTTACTCCAATTCAGACCACATCAGTACGATGATTGGCCTCAAAGCAGTACACATAACTTACTCTTAATAATATTTTTCAAAAACAAAGCAAATTAGCCTTATCTTCGAAAGATCATAACTTTCAATCCCGATATCGAAAAATATCATTCTTTATAGTGACAGAAAGTTTTCAACAAAAGCTACAATTTTCATGAAGATCATTTTCTCAAATTCTGCCTAAATCAAAAAGTCAAGTCTCTATCTCCAAAAAGTCAAACTTCATAATTCAACTAATTCTCACACTTTTACTCTTTATTTCTGAATTTTCAACTTCCATTTCAATCAACTCATTCACTTTACTCTCATAACCCATACAAAGCTACTCAAATATCAAAGTCATCAAAACTAATCAATTCTTTTCTCATTAATTTTCTTAATTTCATCTATAGCACAAAACATATACAAAAACACTCATTCAATTTCATTTAAGATCTCTAAATTTCCACTTAAAGATCGGGGTCCAACACCAATAATCATATTAGCCAACAAAATCCTTGATTTGTTATTGTCAAAAGTTGTTACAGTCAATTCATTTTTCCCTTTCATAAGGTTAGGGATCAAAAATGTTTGACCTCCTAAAACCATCTTCCTTCTAGTAAATGATTCCATATGTCTTGTTAAATGAGACGTTCCACCTTTCGAACCACTCGAATACGACTTTTGACAATTCTTGTACTCTGTTTTTTCGATTATGTTGGTCGATATATGCTTATTAAAGTGATTACAAACTTCACTTTTATGTTGAGTAACTTTAGTTCTAATTGAACTTCTATCCTCACTTTGTTCCGGAATAAAAGTTTCCACTTCTACCTCTGGTACTTGATTAGAACTCTCAACTAAAAGAATACGCTCATCCATCTGACAAAAAACATATAAATACTTGAGGTTAGAAATAATCAACATATAATAAAGGTTCGTTAATTTAAAGTACTTTGGTTTAACTAAGATTTGTTAAACTTTTGAGTTTTGGCATTAGTGAACATTTAAAATATTTTGATTCTCGATGCATATTTAACAGGATGTTAGCGACCTTTTCATCTACTTGCTTATCTTTTGGGTTGTATTTATGTATGATATATAACTAATGCTTTACTCTGATTTGCTTGTGACTTAGATTTAAAATAAACTTTTGGAGAGGTTCTATCAATCTCTATTTGGTAAGAAGTAGGGTTTAGAAGTTTCTCTATATCAAATTCCACATCAACGACACAAATAATGGACAAATTTCATATAAAGAAGGAAAAGTATTTAGGAATGACTAATGAGCTCACTTTCTCTCAAGTTGGTTCACTCCAAATACACGAATGCCAATAGTTATCAACAATAACTAACTAACCCCTTCAATATGTTCAAACCCATCATAGTATTGTTTTATGCACAAACACAAAATGGACACGCAGGCTGGCAATGCAAAAATAAAACTTTAAACCAAAGACATAAGGAGAAGTCACAAACTCATAATAATTAATCCTTTTGTTAATGTTCTTAAACAATCACAGGCACTAATAAAAACTCATTTATTAATATAAATGGTTTTGCTCATTATCTGTTTAGACGTGGATTTGTTTTTATTACCCTCAATTTGTTCCTTTTTTTCCTGAAAACTCGATAAACACCTTAAATTTTAGTTTTATCAAATATCTTCAATTTGTAAATAATAAGTAGATATATCTTTATTTTAGTGATAGACAACATATGTCTGATTAATTTAAAAGTTAAATAATATAACATATAAGATTTGTTTAATAAATTGGCAACTTGTACCTATCTTGACTATTTCATTCTCTGTGAGTTTGAGTTTGAGTTTGATATGAATGTAAACATTGAAGAAACATGAACTCAATCAATGCATTGGTCGCACACAAAATAATTGGAAAGTTAAAAAGAACATGTTGACAAAACCTTGCAAAAATTATTAGGCACAAAGTTCTAACTTTTGATCAACTGCCTTCTGCTACAAAGCAAAATCAATTACATGTTCCATGAAAATCAATAAATAATCAAGTAACAACGACATTAATCTTCTGATTTTTAGCATTAGTGAGCATTTAAAAAAGTGGAGTATTTCATCAAACGCTATACAAACATTATCCCATATTCCCATTAACTTATTGAGAAGAGAGATTACCTTATTAACAATAAGTGTTGGTGACTTTGCACGGTCGACGAAGGAGTTGGGGAAAGGAAGGGTCACAAATGACACAAAGAAGAAGACCGAAGGAAGAACATGACTGCGTGACATGAAGAAGAAGAACAGATGAAGAACATAAAAAAGAAGAAGTGAAGAACCAGAGGAGAAAGTGCATGAGTGTGACTGGCTAGCTAGGTGAGAGGGAAGGAGGTAAGCATGTTGCATGGAGTTTAATGAGAGGCAAAACGACGTCGTTTTGCAGCCTCAAAATGACGTCGTTTTGCATATGAATTTTTTAAACTTCTACATTAGCTCCTAAAGCAAAACAAAGTCGTTTTCCCTGTGGAAGTTACTTTTAAAATATAACATTTTGTTACAAACAAAATGACGTCGTTTTCTTTGTTAAACTTGGGCGGCCCACGGGCCACGAGTTGGGTTGCTTGGCTCAAGCCTAGGCTCAACCTAACCTCCTTGCTTGCGATGGCTAGGGCCAAACTCACCCGACCCGTGGGTCTGTTTACTTGGGCCCCATTGAGTAATTTTTGACATTCCTAGCTCTTCCCCTTTGTAGGGGCACATGTCTCATTTTTACAGCAACTAGGGTTTATGTCATCTTTGTCTCTACCCCATCACTTTCACTCCTCCGTCGTTGCTGCCTGCATTTCTTTCTACCTTTAGCCACTCCCTGAACCCCTCTCACCGATATTGATATGTCTCTTATGGGTGTTTGTCGTCTTCACATCGAACTACCTCTTCATTCAAAGACGATTTTGTCATTGCCACTAGTGACAATCACCACTATCTCCATCACCTCCAGTGACAATAAAGGCTAGCTTAACTAGCGGCTAGCAACATCACTAGTGAAGACCCAAAACTTACAATAACCAGCTTCATCATACTCAAACACTAATTCAAGGTTTCTTGATTCTTAAACCTATGGGGCATGCTTAAGATGTTTTCCAAAAACCATAAGAGCGAACGAGCATGAAATTAAAAATTAAAAACATAACACAATAATTCTAGAAGTAAAAGAAAGGGATGGGGCAGGCAAAGGTGTTTCAAAAACAAAAAAAAATATGACAGTATAAATCTCAAGCCATTCAATATTAAGAAAAACACAAAATAAGCATGCTTTTTCCAAAATATAATTAACAAATAAAAACACGTCAGTGTTTTCGATTTTTCAGAACAACTCAAATAAAGGAAGCATATGCATAATTTTGTTTCAATTAAACAAAATTAATCTTTAGTTAATTATTATCATGATATGCATTAGGGAATTCATTAAAATGAGTTTTTAAGTCTTAATCTGATCAAATAAATAACAATCAAACAACTTTAATCACGTTAAACAATTAAAAGATACTCTAACACCACTATTAGAAAACTAATTATGATCTAATTACAAGCGTAAAAAAAATAAAATAAAATTTTATGTTTTGATTAGATCTTAAAAATTAAATAACTTGAAAACATGAACCAAAAAAGGTAATTTAATCATATTTGATTCAAATTCTTGCAAAAACTTCTTCAAGAAATGTCAATCATGAGTTTTCCAAATGTCCAATTTTTAATAGTATCCATAAAGCAAATAAAAAGAACTCAACTTTTAAGAGGTGAAGCCAAGAGTGCTTGATCCCTAATGTCTTCCTGCTATTTATAAAGAAAGATAGAAGAGTTTCATACTTATGAAAATTAAATTTCCTAATTATAATTAAATTTAAACTCTAATTATAATTATAAATTAATTTTAATAAATCAAATATCTTAGTCCATAAAATTTTTCAAACTTCGTAATTAAGTCTAACTTAATTTAAATTAAATTTTCTCTTTTTGATTATTCTTTATATGTGGACTCATTAGTTCTTAATATGTTGACAATGATTATAAATTATAATTCTGATTTATAATGTAAATTAGATAAAGTTAAATTCCTTTTATTGTATGTTTAATTCTCCAATTAAAAACTTATAATTATAATTCAAGATTATCATCTACCAACATGTCATGATTACGCAAATATTATGAATGGGTAAAGTGGTCTGACTCAACATGAATGTCAAATATCAATTATAAATCAGTTACGAATTCGTAAGAACAAACATGATTAAATTTTTAAAAAGTAGACATTATATCCATACTATATATATATTTGGAATATGAATGACAAAAAGATATAAATTATATATCATAATCATGCATAGATAGGTACCTTTTCAAATATCACTTCACTTAGGCCAATGAATTCGTTAAATCACTACTAATAGAAAATAATGGAACATTATCTTTAATTACTTTAGAATGACGAATCTTTTATTAATTTACTCAATTATTTCTATATAGTTCGTATTATATGCAAGTATTATCGACTAAGCTATCCTAAATAAAAAAAAGTAGCATCAAACATAGTAATTCTCACATAAGATACTTTGATAATTTTAAGTATAAGGATCAATTATACAACCATCATAATAAAGAAATCCACAAATATATAAGTAATATTCTATTTGAGATCTTCGTAATCTAGTCAGTTTAATAAACTTATTCTCTAATAAGCACTCACACATTTATTTAAGTATTTTCATATTTTATTTTATGAGATCAATTACTTTCTTCACAAGAAAGAAATATAATGCATACTAGTTTTACCATTTTATAATATCATACATAAATTCACAACAAATTGATTGACTACAAAGGCATAAACTGACAAACTAATCTTATAAGATAAGGATAAAATTCAAAGATTCCAATAATGTATTTTTTTTATAATATTCAAACTTAACTATATATATTCGACAGAACGTGTAGCTGAATAACCAATATTAATGAATTTTTAAATAAATTATTGAATTATTCTGGTAATAATCTTATTAAGCATACTGAGTGAAAAGTAAGCATAGCGTTCTTGGGGCTACTATTCAAATTAAGAAAATCCTACTTTGAAAAGTACAATCCTGTTCAATTAATCTAGTCTAAAAGGTCCAAACCATCCAAGTCACTTTTTAAAGGATGATGGAAGTTACAAGTGTAGACCAAGAATATCTTATCCTCTAGCAGAGATCCTCCCTTGTGCTCACTCTGCCTTACGCTTTGAAGATCTTGTTGAACTAGAAGGCCGCACTACACTGTTTTGTCTTCCAATAAACTTGAGAACCTCATCAATAAGAATTACTGGTAGTGAAACAGCCAACACCAAAAGCCATTCGTTCAGACTGAGTGGCACTATACCAAAAATTTGTGCAAGGAAGGGTACATAGAGAATTAAAAAGTGCAAGCCAAATGATACAGTCATTGCGACTAGGAGATATGGATTGACCCAAGGTGGCATTGTTAAGAGGCTACCATCCTCAGAGAGGGCATTGAGGGAGTTGAACATCTCAATTGCAACCAAGACAGTAAGTGAAAGTGTGGAAGCCTTAATTTTTCCAGAGCGAAAGTATTCACATGGATTTGCATCAAAATTGAACTCTCGGGACCCAGCTCTGTATGGCGAGACTGAGAAACCCTTCCAGGAATCACATTTACCCCAGTTAGAGAGCTGGGAGTAGGTGACAAGGCTATGGCCATCCCCACTTAGGTCAATAAACATGAAGGTGTGGTGTGTGTACCATATGACAAATATACCAACAGTCGCTATTCCAACGTATGTTCCAATCACCTGTAGATGAAGAACAAGATTAGCCAGGAATTTTAAGTTGCTCCAAAGTAACACCAAGCCATAGTTGACAAGAATTTCCAGATAGATACAAGTATTGTACCAGGTAGCGAAATAAAATCCAAGCACTAATCAATGAGTCATCACTCCTCCTTGGCGGCTTCTTCATTATATCTTTGTCTGGGGGATTGAATCCTAGAGCAGTTGCTGGGGGTCCGTCAGTAACAAGATTAACCCAGAGAAGTTGCACCGGAATCATCCCTTCTGGAATCCCCAAAGCAGCGGTCAAAAATATAGATGCAACCTCACCAATATTGGAAGATATCATGTACCTACATGAGTAAAATGTTAGCAAAACTGAAATTTCGCTTCAAAATGAACAAGTGAAGAATATATAAGAGGCATAATTCAAGTTTCTGATAAAAGTTTTGACAAGTGAAAAATGAATTGGAATTTTTAGGTTTCAACTCCAATAACACCAAAAACATCTTTCCTGTAATTTCTCATACATAGGAAGCCTCAATTTATCACACTTGTAATTCTCACTATTACTGCTGGAAGTCAAGAACTAGACCTTTCTCCTTAACCAACAATCAATTAAGAAAAATTAAAAAGATGACAGAAGAGAAAATAGAGCAACTATTGAGTTTGATTTTCATGATATCAAATGCACAAGGGTTCTCTGTTCTTAGAATGGTTATCAATAGTTCTTGTGGCAGTTCATCCATGAAGCCACCCATGTCTTGCCCACAACATTTAGGCGTACTAAACGCTGCCTCCCCCTCTCTCTGTGTCAACAAAAAAATACAAAACACTTCCCTATGCTGCATTTTATCATGATGCACAAGATGGAGCAAAGGGTTGAGTATAAACCTGATAAAAGCCTTCATGTTGTCGTAAATGGACCTTCCTTCA
Source organism: Erythroxylum ulei (assembly GCA_027564395.1). NCBI lineage: Eukaryota > Viridiplantae > Streptophyta > Magnoliopsida > Malpighiales > Erythroxylaceae > Erythroxylum > Erythroxylum ulei. Next base: position 15,502,048 of record JANITX010000211.1, read on the forward strand.
CTAACAGCAGATACTATAGTGCTAAAGTTATCATCTGCTAACACCATGTCAGATGCTTCCTTTGCAACCTGAAATGAGAGGATCAGATAACACCATGTTAGAAAGTACAGAAAAGCCAACTAAACTGCTAACACATGAAACAGCTTGATGAAGAATGATTCATTTTGCATCGCACATGTTAAAAAGATGTTTAGAAATATAGTACAGCCTTATCCACATTGACAGTAGAATATCAATATAATTCAGGATCTCATCACTGGATAACAAAATATGTGTAGAAAAAAGTTTCAATTTGCTTGCTGTTAGCTATATACATCTCAAATTGATGTTAACATAAAGTATTAGTGATACCTCTGTGCCAGCGATGCCCATTGCTATGCCAATATCCGCAAGTTTCAAAGCAGGTGCATCATTCACCCCATCTCCAGTCATAGCAACAACTTCACCATCCTCTTTAAGCAACCTCACTATTTCTTGCTTATGCTTTGGCTCAGCCCTAGAGATTAACAATCCTCCACCTTCTCTTTGTGCTAAATGGCGCTCCTTATCAGCCAGTTCCATGAACTCCCTTCCAGTCATGCTTCTAGAAGATATATTATCATAAGGTCCAAATACACCTATTTCACGACAGATTGCCTCTGCCGTATCTTTGTTGTCCCCAGTAATGACCATGACACTGATTCCAGCTGCTTTGCAATCCTCAATTGCTTGATGAACCTCTTTCCGTGGAGGATCCTATTACAATACAAAATAAATAATATACTTTTAATAAATGTTGTGCACCCCTCCCACAGAAAAGAAACCAAAAGAAAAAAATAAGGGAAGACAAAGAAGAGGAGAAATGGAATTTTCAAAATTATAAAAGCAACTCACTCTTATGCCAACAAGGCCAACAAAAACTAGTTGACTCTCAATTGAAGAATAATTAGATGGGTTAAGTAAAAGCTGATGAGCTTGGTCATCTTCATCTCCATTATATGTTGCAAACTCTGGGACTTCCTCTTTGAATGCAAAACCTAGACAGCGTAATGCACCTTTTGACATGTCATGAAGGTTTTGCAATATAAGATCCCTTGAATAACGATCCAACTCCACAACAGAACCATCAAGCAACTGAATAAAGGAACTTCTCTCCAGCAAGTTCTCAACTGCCCCCTGCCACAACCAGGCAGACAATTCATAGGAAGTGCATCACCACAACTAAATGAAATAAAGAAACAGAAGGAACAAAAAGATAAAAATCCTAGGAATAAACCTCATTAAACTTCTGATACGAAATCCAACTACACCATTTATCCAGTGAAAGAAAAATGAAAATATTAGCAGACACTCACACATCATATCCCAAACATTCAGAAAAGATTGACACACAGCGGTGTCTGATATCATTCTCTTGCCGGAACTGACTAAAGGCAGTACAGTAATATCAAAAGTACACAACTGATAACTTTGAGGAGGAAAATATAATATAGATAACTGAAACCACAAAACAATTAGGGGTAAGAATGAACCTTCACTAGCAAGGATTTTTTTCCTGAACTGGAATTCACAACAACTCCCATGGATTTCCTATCACGGTCAAACTCAAGAGTTGCAATTCGCTGCTCCATTTTGTTCCATAGTTGAGAACATCCTAATAGTCAAGACCATATGAAGAAAAAAAATTAGACTATTATGAAACACAGAAAGAGATAAGAAAGATTCAGAAATTCAGATACATACGTAACACTTCTCCTTGACCAGAAGATGATGCATTATTAACTCCTCCAGGGAATCCCATTTTTTCAACCAGAACCTTGTATGAAAACAGAATCATATAAGTGATGTTATATGCATTACATTTATGACCTTAATAACACATGTATAACAAGACATAGGTAGGATAATGCAAAAATATTCACACACAAAAAAAAGGGAAGAGAGGAACCAATATAATTCTGGTTATTAAGGTTTCCAATCATGTAACATACTCCATTTAAACTCAATATATAAACGAAAATTTTCAAGCAATAACAATTTAACGCTTTGATTTTGGCAATACCCTCCAAAGACCAAAATTTTATAACAATAGATAAGCATTCTGATAGCTGCAAAAACATATTTCAAACTCAGAAATAATGGCAATATTACCTTTAATGCAGCCTCAGTAGGCATTCCACTAGCCACATAATGCTGTCCAGATTGCTCCACACCAGCATCATTGCAAACTGCAGCTATCTTAGCGATCATCTGAAGATTTGAATCCATTCGACCCACTGGCCAATCCTCTATTTTCCCATCAAAAGGGTTATAGGTTGTCCCTTGCACATTAAAGGACCGAAGAGTCCCAATTCTGGAACCAATGGCCAAAAGCTTTGACACAGCCATTTGATTGGTAGTCAAAGTACCAGTTTTGTCAGAACAAATCACAGTTGTACAACCAAGAGTCTCAACACTAGGTAACTTTCTGACAATTGCATTCTTTTGAGCCATCTTTCGAGTTCCAAGTGCCAAACATGTAGTAATGACTGCAGGCAATCCCTCTGGTATGGCAGCAACTGCCAAAGCTACAGCAATCTCAAAGTAATACGTGCACTTCTCAAATGAGAATTTAAAATTCTTGGGCCAACCATCCACATATTCCCAAGTGAGAAAGTACTTGACATTAATAAGCCAAACCAATGCACAAATAACTCCAATTATCAATGTTAAAAGCTCTCCAAATTCATTCAACTTCTTCTTTAATGGAGTGTCTTCCTCATTTTGTGATGCTTCATGAATCTGTGAGTGAATCTTCCCTATCTCTGTGTTCATTCCTATCTGTGTAACCAAGCATATACAATTTCCATTCACCACTGTTGTCCCAGCAAAAACCATACATTTCTTCCCTTGAATATCAGACTTTTCTGCCACAGCCTTCACAGTCTTACTCACTGCTTCACTTTCTCCTGTCAAAGAACCTTGCTCAACCCTCAGTGTGGAGCTAACCAAACTAATGACCCGCATATCAGCAGGAACCTTATCGCCAACTCTCAACTCCACAATGTCCCCAGGAAGAAGCTCCTTGGCAGGAAAATTCCAAACCTTCTTTCCATCTCTTGTCACAGTTGCTTGGTCCGACTGGATTTCCTTTAGAGCCTCCAACGCTTTCTCTGCATTGCTTTCTTGCCAAATCCCTACAATTGCATTCACAATTAAGATCAAGAAAATGACCAGTGGCTCCACAAAGGCTGTGATTTCCATCTCCCCTCCTTCCTGACCATCATACCAGGCCAACACAAAGGACACAACTGCGGCAGCTAATAAGATCCTAACTAAGGTGTCATTGAATTGATCCAATATCAATTTCCAAATCGAAACACCCTCATGTTTCTCCAACTCATTATAACCATAAATCTGGCGCCTCTTCTCAACTTGTGCACTAGACAATCCCACTTCATGGCCCACCTGAAACTTCTCTTCACACTCTTTGACATCTTTAGCCCAAGCAGGGAATACCTCAGGGTCTAGCAATTCCACCTCATCGTTTTCCCCTTTACCGTAGTCTTGGCCTCCTTTACCCATTTAATACAATAACAACCACAGCCAATGTTCACAAAATCAAACCAAACTTCAACAATATCCACTCTGTTCCCTAAAAATCCACCACAGACAAAAAAAAAAATCCACAAACAATTGAACAAATTGATATAAGATGACAAAATTACAAAGTTCAAATATAGCCGTAATAATTCCAATAGTAATAGCTATAATAAGATGTTGAGAATTCTGCACCAGCAATCTCAGCTAACCAAATCCAAAACAGAACAATCGGAAAAAAGAAAAACCAAACCAGAAGAATTTAGGGTTTACAGAACATACCAGAAACTTGTGAGTGTTGGCAGTCTGGAGAGAGAAGAGACGGATTCACTCTCTCTCACTGTACTTGTGCCAATATGTACACTCTCTATCTCTCTCTAGAAATTATTAGCGGAGGGTTAGAAAAATAGACTGTACAAAACAGAAAAGATATTCATATTATATGAATAAGAAAGAGAGTGGGACCGATTCTATTGCTTTGACCCATTTCTTTCTCTGCCCGTTTTCAGTATGACCTAAGGACCACCATTTGCTTCTCACCACGTCGCAAAAGTGACGCCCCACCCTCATATGGCTAACAGCGAAGCCAGCTTTTCGGTCTCTAACTTCCTACAGCCCGCACTCGATCACTTTTTGTTAACTTTTACGGTCTAAATATCTGTATTAAATGTATTTGTTGTCAGGTCAGGTCTCTTTTGCTGCGGGCATGCCTCTATTTTATTTTTACACCTTTGTCAAGAAATTTTCACAACAATTTAACCAAATTCTTAACCTGATTTTAAAAATTTTTAATAATTAACGCAATTTTGTTATTTTTCTTTTAATAAAATTAGTCTCGCCACTCGTCAAGTTGTGAACTACTTGTCTTCGAGTAATTCACGTGGACGGACTTTCTTCACTTACGAATCAGAATGACCTATGCACATTATTTGATAACGGTTAGTGGGACCCAACTCAATGAATTTAAATCAACTAACCCACCTTTTTCTATAGGTAAAGAATTTTCCATTTCCCAAACCAGACTCCCATCTAAAATTCCAATAACTTGTGGTGCACGTCATGTCCCTTCTACCTCTATGTTATGTCCCAGTTGCGCAGGACTTGAATTGTTTGGAAAAATCATAGAGAAAAGGAAAGTAACGATGTAGGGAGGTAGATTTGTCAATGCAAAGAGATACATTTGAACAAAATTATGGTTCCTTTTTATTGACTAGACTTACTATTTATATAGCATTATCAAAATTAAAATAACTAATTATTCCTTCAATCCTAAGTTGTGACCACGCCACCCTAAATTAATGGAAAAGAAATAACAACTTAACCATCAATAACATCGTCAAAATACATCAAACAAGAAAATCGTAACAACTTGAGCCTCTTTCTTCCACTCCCATGCAGATCTCCAGCTTTCACTCCTTCTCTCATTGTAGGTGCTACCTTAAACGTCTAGCGTACATGCATACGTAACACTCCCTCCCCCTTCAAGAACTCTTGTCCGCAAGAGCGATGCCGAGGTACTGTTTTTGAAAACCTCTGAGATCTTCCCAAGTGGCATCTTCTATGTCTGCACCTAACCATTTCACCAGAATTTCTTCCCTTGGCCTATACTTCCCTTTCTGGATGATCCTACATTGTAGAATTTGTTCAAGTTGTGGAAGCACGGTTTGGTCTTCAGTAAAGGGTGGTAAAGAAGCCGATGTCACTGGTATATCTCCGAAATTTTTTTTAAACTTGCTTACATGAAAAACAGGATGAATGCTCGACCTAAGAGGAAGCTCTATTCGATAAGCTACCAAACCAAGTCTTTTCAAGATCTTAAAGGGACCAAAGTACCTTGGAGATAGTTTCATAGAGGCACAAAAAACGATTGTTGTTTGTCTATACGGTTGGAACTTCAAATATACCTAATCTCCAATGGAAAATTCCATATCCCGCCTTTTCTGATCCACCAAACTTTTAACCTGGTCTTGTGCCTGCCGTAGGGTGATTTTAAGGTCTTTCAATAACTCATCATGTTCCTTCAAGTAAGCATCCACAGCTTCTACTCAAGTCATTCCTGGAGTATACCGAACTAAGGAAGGAGGGGGTATGTCGTACACAGCTTAGAACGGAGAAATTTTTGTGGTAGAGTGAGTAGCTATATTATAGCTGTATTCGGCCCAAAGGTAGCCACTCCTTCCATTTCTGTGGCTGGTCACTAGTGAAACAGCGTAGATATTGCTCCAAAGCCCAATTAACGACCTCAGTCTACCCATTGAACTGTGGATGGTAGCTAGATCCCATGCAAAATCTTGTTCCCTATAACTCAAACAACTTTTGCCATAAACCACGTATAAAGATCTTATCACAGTCACTTACAATGCTCGTAGGAATGCCATGAAGTTTAACAACATGCTCCACAAATGCCTTTGCAACAGTCAAAGCTGTGAATGAATGTGATAAAGGCACGAAATGGGCATACTTGGAGAGCCGGTCAACTATTACCATGATCACACGGTATCCACCCGAGGAAGGCAGGCCTTCAAAAAAATCCATAGAGATCTCGCTCCAAACTCGGTCCGAAATGGGAAGAGGCTGCAAAAGGTCAGCTGGTGCAAGGTGATCGGTCTTGTGATGTTGGCAGATGTCACAATGCCAAATGAAGTCCTAGACATTCTTCCTCATATTTTCCCATTAGAAATTAGATTGTACTCAAGTTAAGGTTTTATGAAAACTGAAATGGCCTCCAACAAGGGAATCATGCATTTCAGAGAGAACAATTGTAACTAGAGATGAAGTTGGATTGAGAATGACCTTTCCCTCTGAGAACCAAATCCCTCCCCTTTTCTGAGCTTTTGGATTTGATTCAAATCGTTGGTAATAGGGGTTAGATTCATTTTTGGATTGCAATTGCGCCACCATGTTGCTTCCGGGTTTGAGATGGCTATAAATAGTAACTCCGCCTTTCGGGGCAACGATTCGCTGCTCTATTTTTGACTCCCTTCATGTATTCAATTTGGTAATCGTAGCCCATCAATTTTGGAAGCCACCGAGCTTGAGGTGGCATTGAGATGCGTTGTTCTAGTAGATATTTGGTATCAGAGACATACGATTTAATGGAGACAAGACAAACAACTAATGCAGAGTTCAAGGTGGAGATCATGGACGTTGTTGCCAAACAAGAAGTAGCTTTAAAATAACAGGAAGCTGCCATGGACAAGGTAAATGCCAACTATGATCAACTCAATTCTCTTATCCACAAAATGGTGTCCAAATTCCATTCGTTCAAAGTAGCCTCCAATGCGGCTTCAACTCCTATCCGTTCCGTCCAGGAGGGCGAGCAATTCTTTGTTGGGGAACATTCACATAGCAGTGTTGTCAATTCAACATCCACCCTCAAACTTTCTTTTTCACGTTTCGATGGAGAGGACCCTCATAGGTGGCTCTTTCAGGCAGAGAAATATTTTGAGTGTAAAAACGTTCCTAAAGAGCAACGACTTCAACTAGCCTCATTCCATCTTGAGGGCTTAGACTACAGTAGTACTATTGGTGCTTCAAAATCCACGGCCTCGTTTCTTGGACAGAATTAACTTGGGCCATCTTCCAACGCTTTGGACTTACGAATTATGAAGACCCAGCGAAAGCATTATCACGATTCAACCAAGTCTCCACTGTCGCACAGTATCAAGAATCGTTTGAGAGACTTTCCCAACAAGTCAATGGATTACCTGAAGCTTTGTGGCTGGACTCAAAGATGAGGTCCGTTTGGAAGTCAAGCTAAAGAAACCAACCACTCTCTTTGATACCAAATGTTATGTCCTAATTGCGTAGGACTTGGATTGTTTGGAAAAATAAGAGAGAAAAGGAAAGTAATGATGCAGGGAGGTAGATTTGTCAAAAAGAAAAGAAAAGTAATAAATGCAGATAGATAGATTTGTGCAGAATTCTGGTTGCTTTTTATTGATTAGACTTGCTATTTATATAGCATTATCAATAAGGAAATTAAAGTAACTAATTATTCCCTCAATCCTAAGTTGTGGCCACGCCACCCTAAACTAATGGAAAAGAAATAACAACTTAACCATCAATAACAACCCAGAAATACGTGAAACAAGAAAACCGTAACAACTTGAGCTCCCTTTTTCACTCTCATGCAGATCTCTAGCTTTCACTCCTTCTCCATTGTGGGTACCACCTTAAATGTCTAGTGTCATGTCTGCATGTCCCATGCATACGTAACACCTCTACCATAATAATTTTGTAAAAAGTATCAAAACAACAACAATAACAACAATTAGCATATAATAAAAACAACACTCAATGCTAAAATGTGAAATTTAGAGAGGTTCAGTATTACGTAATCTTACTCATATCTAATAGAGAGACGATTTTTGATAGATCCACATAAAAATACTACAAAATTATAAATGAATATGTATAAAAAATAAAAATAGGTAATGTAATACAAAATAACATACGTATAGAACATGTTAAAGATTAATAATAAAAGATAAAACAATTAAATAATTACACAAACTAAAAAGAGACACATACAAAAGTAATCAAATCAGTTATATCAAGAAAGCAATTAAGCTAAGTAAGAAACTAACTAACCTAATTAACTAGGAGGTAAGTACTACGTATTAAACTCGAAAGATAGAGTCTAGAAAACCTAAAAGAACGTGAATGACCTCTTTAAAATAGATCTTTTATCCATATGATAATACGCCAAAATTTTCTATTACAGGTCATGTCCTCAATAAGTTTCATCTGAGCCATATCATTTTTTATCACTCCCTCCAGTTCTTCTTAGGCTGTCATTTTTTTCCTTTTAACACTGAAGCGTTGGAGTATCTCCCTTTAACATGCCCGAACTACCTAAGGCTTGTCTTTCCCAATTTTTCATTAATATTAGTCATCTTTAATTTGTCTTTTACTATTAGATTATTGACCTTATCGCTTCTAGTAAAGTTACAAATCTATCAAAGCATCGTTATCTCTGTTACCATAAGTTTATTACTATATATTTGTTTGATAGGCCAACACTTTGTCCCATATAGCATGATTGGCCTAATCACTAAGCGATAAAATCTACCTTTGAGCTTGAGTGGTATCTTCTTGTCATATAAAGCTCCTTATCCACTTCTCTATTTGAGTCACTTTGATTTGATATGATGGACTATATCTTCTTCGATCTCTCCATTGCTTTGAATAATAGACCTTAGGTACTTAAAACACTATTTTCATGGTATAACTTCTAATCCAATCTTTATTTCCACATCAGTGGCCACCTTATGGACCAAAAAGTTACACTCTAAACACTTAGTCTTAGTTGTGCTCACTTTAAATCCCTTCGACTCTAACGTATCCCTCCAACATTCTAGCTTGATAATATCGTCTCTTGTCTCATCCAATAAGATGTTACAAGACATCCTCTCTTGTCTCATCCAATAAGACAATATCGTCATCAAACAACATACATCAAGACACATCTCTTTGAATATTCTTAGTGAGCTCATCCATCACTACTGATAACAAAAAATGGCTCAATGTGGAGCCTTGATGTAGCCCAATACTAATAGAAAAATCTTCAGTATCTACTCCTATTGTCCTTACTCTAGTCATTATCCCTTCATACATACCCCTAATCACCCGGATATAAGTCATAGGAACTCCCTTAGCCTCTAAACGCCTCCACATGATTTTCTTAGGAACCCTATCATATGCTTTCTTTAAATCAATAAAAACTATGTCTAGATTTCTCTATCTTTTCTTGTATTATTCCATTAATCTTCTAAGGAGATGTAAAGCTTCTGTTTTGGACCTTCTTGAAATGAAGTCAAACTGGTTCTCCGAGATAAGAGCATCCTTTCTCACTCTCTTTTTAATTATCTTCTCCCATAACTTTATGGTGTGACTAAGTAGTTTAATACCTTTATAGTTGTTACAATTTTAGATGCCCCTTTTGTACTTGTATAAAGGAATTAACATTCTCAGTCTCCACTCATTTGGCATTTTGACGGACTTAAAGATCACATTAAAAAGCTTGACTAGCCAAGTAAAATCCTCTACGCGTAGGCTCTTCCTCACCTCTATGGGTATTTCATCTGGTCCTAGTGCCCTTCCGCTGTTCATCTCCCTCAAAACTTTTTTAATTTCTTCCGTTATGATTTGCTTGCATCAAGACAAGTTACGAATCCTCTCGAATTTGTTGAGGTCTCTTAAGGAGATGTTGTACTTTATGCCTTCATTAAAAAGGCTATAGAAGTATCTCTTCCATCTTCTCTTAATGGCATTTTCATCCACGAAGACCTGTCCTGCTTCATCTCGTACACATCGAACTTGATCTAAGTCTCTCATTTTTTGTTCTTTAGCTCTCACCAATTTAAAATTGTCATTTTCTCACTTTTTAGTATCCAATTATGGTACAAATCCTTGTAAGCTCTGCTTTTAGCCACTGAGATTGTCTTTTTTGCCAATTTGTACATTTCTTTATTAGGTACTCTCTTTAGCTCTGTGGTACTATTCAATAGTGCTTTATAGGCATCATTCTTGACCTTTACCTTTTCTTGTATATTTTCATTTCACTACCAAGACTCCATCTTACTACCTATAGGCCTTTTAAAAACTCCTAAGATCTTTTTAGAAGTATTCGAAAGAGTTTTTACATCCTCCCACATCCAGTTAGCATCTCCTTCCAATTTCCATTTTTCTTCATATCTTACTCTATCCTTAAATTGTTATACCATGTTCCATTTCAGATCCCACCATCTGAGTCTTTTACACCTCATAGGACTTTCTTCTTCCTCCATCCCTTAATTATATGATCCAAAACTAACATTTTATGCTGAGTTGACAAGCAAGCTTTCGGATCACCTTACAATCCTTACACCTAGGTCAATCACTCTGCTTTACAAGGAAATCAATTTGTTTTTTTTCTTTCTAATTTTGCTATTAAAATTCACTAGTTTCTCTTTGTTTTTCTTGAATAAAGAATTGGCTATCATTAACTCAAACTTTACCACCATGTCTAATAAAGCAATCCCACTATTATTCCTATCCCTGTACTCAAAATCTATGAGTCCATGGATACCCATCCGAGGTTGCCCCTATATGTCCATTAAAGTCTCTTCCTAGAATAACTTTCTCATCAGTGGGGATCTGCTGAATCACTTCATCTAGCTCTTCTCAGAATTAAAGTACATAACAGTTGGAAGGACACAACACATTACATCAAGCTAGAATAAATAAACTTAGGTCACCAAAAGCAAGCTATCCAAAATTATCCTTCTAATAAGTCAAAAAAATTGATCAAAAAGAGTGTCGACACAACTCTAACCCAAAATAATAATTAGTCACATAAAGTTACCTCAAGAATCCTAAAGTTTATAATAAATCCATGAATCTTCAAGAATAAAGGGAAGCAATAAGTTCCATTTCTATGCAGAAAAGTGGTCTTAGATCCGATCCAAAAACTAGAAACTATGGTTCTAATTAGAAAAATATATGAACTTTCAAGACGAATTTCACTAACCTAGAAAAAGAGACCTCTAATTTGTAGATTCTACAATAATCTCTACTGAATACCAAACACACATAAAGAGGGAGAAATAACTTCCTAGGGGTAGAAAAGAAAAACCAATTATAGTAACTAGAGAACATATGTTGGACCCCGTTTTCGAAGCCCAACTTTCGGAGTCCTGAACCTTGTGCTTGAAACCCTAAAGGGTCATTTGCTATAATTCCATAATGGTGGTGAGTGCACACTAATCAATCATTAAAATCATAAGTTGAACCCTTCATATAAATTGTAACTTTAAGTCTCTAATTTACTTTGAAGAAAGAATCACCTCAATCGGAGTTCTATAACTCAA
>JANITX010000211.1:15785392-15796368 GCA_027564395.1 Erythroxylum ulei
TCAAGTTTGAGCGCTTCCAGTGGCGTTAGAATCGTTAGAACCGAGGGAAAATTTTTATTAAAGAGCCCCCAAATTTTATCCGAGGTCTCCCCTATAATTTCTGAGGCTAGTATTAGTGTTGGGGTGGATCGTCTATGCTTGTGTGAGTTCGAATGTTGGGCCTCGGAGACGGGGTCTAACAACAGGCGGTATGGACTGCTTCTGCCCAGAATTTCTTATCTAAGCTTGCAGCTCTCAATATTGCTCTTGTTCTTTCCAACAGAGTTCTATTCATTCGCTCTGCTACTCTATTTTATTGAGAAGTGTATGCCGTCGTGAATTGTCTTTTGATGCCTTCTTGCTTGCAAATTCATCAAATTCTTTTCCAGTATATTATCCTTCATTATCTAACCACAAATACTTGATCTTCTTACCAGATTCAAGTTCCACCGCTCTTTTCAAAATTTGAAGACTGGAAGCACATCTGCTTTCTTCTTGATAGGAAATACCCAACATCTCCTTGAATAATCATCTATGATTGATACAAAGAAATTTGCTCCTCCTAGGGATGTAACTGGTACTTGCCATATATCAGAGTGAATCAATTCTAGAATTTCTTTACTTCTAAACTTTGATGTGTTGAATTTCAATCGATGCTTCTTACTCACAATACAATGCTCACAGAAGGGTAATGAAACTTTTGTAAGACCTGGAAGTAGATTCTTCTCTGCAAGTATCTTCATTTCTTGTTCTGACATATTTCCAAGCTTTTTATGTCACGTCATTGTAAATTTGTCATTTGGATTAGTCATCGTAATGGATGCCTCTCCTTCTTGCAAAGTTACTCCCTTCAGTATGTACAGATTTGTAACAATCTTCTCTACTTTTATAAACAACAGTGCTCCTTTAATCACTTTCATAATCTTATTTTGAATCTCAAATCTAAAACTAAGATCATCCAGTTGTCTTACAGACAACAAATTCTTCTTCAAGCCTTCCACATGTTGCACTTTTTCAATAGTCTGAATTGTACCATCATACAACTTTAACTTGATGGTGCCAATACCAATGATCTTAAAAGCTTGATCATTACAGTTGTATCCAAATCCTCCAGAGACAAATTCATACTGATAGAATCATTCTCTTCGAGAGGTCATATGAAAAGTAGCTGCTAAATCAAACAACCAAACATTAGCAAATCTTCTCTTTTCTCCAATAGTCGTTGCTACTTTACAAACCATTGCGCTTCCATCATCTAAAGTGCTTGAAATGTTTCTTTGAGGAACAGAATCTCTATTGCCATAATTGTGGCATTTGAAGTTCTTCTTACTTTTGGATTTTAATCTACCATGACTATGACTCCCACTTAGGCCACGTTCCATTGATCTTCCTTTCGTCACCGCCAAGGCCTCCGCTTGTTGCGAATTTGTCAGCCTGTCTTCCTTACTTTTGCACCGACTCTCTGCTTCCATAACAGCAGCTGCAATATTGTCGAAGACTAAAGTGTCTGTGTTGTTTGTTCAATTGATGACGAGTTGATCATACGAATCTGGTAAACTTTGGAGTAGAAGTTCTGCACATTCACTTATCTCTATTCTGTGCGCCAATGATGTAAGTTGGGAAAATAGAGTATTTAAAGTAGTTAAGTGCTTCGTCATCAAAGTGGATTCTGTCATGCGTAAAGTGTATAGTTGCCTCTTCAGAAATTTTTGTTGTGGAGTGATTTGGTCTCGTATAATTTTGTGAGGTGATCACATATTTCTTACGCAGTCTTTTTTTCCTCTATGCTAGATAATACTCCATTAGCTAAAGCTAGGTAAAGATTATCTACAATATTCCCATCCATCTCGTTCCACTTTTCATCTGTGACTCCAGCTGGCTTTTTACTAATGGCTGCCAAACAATTATCTTTCCTTAAGATTGCCCTTATTTTCAGCTTTTATAGTGAGAAACTGCTCTCGTTGAATTTTTCAATGTCGTACTTTGCCTTCATTACTTCTATCACAACCATTTTATGAATAGTACCTTTGACAGGGTGAATAATATCCTAACTTATCTTTTGATGTGGAGGATCCACACTTAGTGAGAACCACAAAGCATGCAATAAGCAGATATATGCACGCAAAGCTGGCTCTGATACCACTTGTTAGGAACAATTAGGACTTGGATAGAGCTGGGTCGCAGCTAAAATGAAACTGAAAATATTGAAGATAAAATAGACATACATATTTTACGTTAAAAAACCCCTAAATTAGGGTGAAAATCACAAGCAATGATAGAAGAATTTTACTATAGGAAAAATAGAGAATTACAAACTAGCCTCCCAAAATATACAAAATATTTTGTCTCACTTTTTTTTTCTTTCCTCCCTCACTCTCGTTTCTTTTCTCTATTAATGGGATGTTTTGCTCTCTTCATCTCCTGCTTATTTACAGGCAGGAGATGTGTGGGGTGGCTAGCCATTTGGCCAGCTATCCTTGACTTTTTTTTATTTATTTCAACTTAAGCACCATTTTTGACAAAAAGGAGAGAACCAAAACCTTGTTTCATGTTGAAAGTGTTGGTCGCATAATCACCTTACTTGAATTATCCACCGACTGAATTTAAGTGACAAAGATAAAACTAGTCCGTTCAATTTATGTCTCATCCAAGAAATCTCTACCTCATTTCTAATTCATGAAATTTTGATGTAATTATTCTTTCTTTAAATATTACATATCAAATATTCATTATTTTCGTTTAAGTTTAAGAAGTGTTTGGAAACAACAGTAAATTTAAATATTATATTTACTAGATTATTTATAATACCAATTTTGTTTATAATAATATTAGTATAAAATATAATATCTAAATGAAAGAACATTTAATCTTAATATGTTCAATCCTTTTATGAAATATTTGATATGTAATAAAATGTATAATATTTTAATTGTCATAAGGAATAGTAATGACTCAAAATTTAAACTAAATTCATTAAATATCTCAATCAAATAACTTCACTTTGCAATATTTATATATTCAACCTCTATCATAAAGAATATAATTGTAGTCTACAAATTTATTTTTCAACTAATTGTATAATCACTAATAAAAAAACATGTTCTATCCAAATCACCTACATAATCTAAAATAATATAACAAAGTAATCCTTTTGTATTTTAAACATGCATTTGTAGTATCTAAATCCACTTTATGGTCTATTAGTATTCCTTTTCAATATTTGACATTTATCTATTAATAACAGTAATCTGTTAAAATATAAGGATGATTAAATTTCATAATATACGTAATGTTAGTAACTGCATTCAAATACTACAAACAAGACATGTAATCAACATGACAATCTCTTTGTGTTGAGTGAGTAATTGAAAGAATACAATAAATTATAACTTGAGTACTAACAAGTTTGAAATTAATCATGTTAAATCTCTCTAAAACCTTCTTAATATAACTCTGTTGGATAAGACATAATATCATTTTGTCTTTATCTTGAAAGAATTCTATACCAAGAATTTTCTTTGCAATTCCCATATCTTTCATTCCAAACTCAATATTCAATAAGAATCTTAATATTTTAACGTCAAATATATATGTTGAATCAATAGAGGTTTCAATCAAGGTTTTGATGATAACAAAATATAAGTACTAATAACAAATTTTTTTCAATGTTGTTAATAAGAAGGAATATGAGAATACAATCTTACCGTATCAAAGGATTATTTTAGAAAAGATGATGTTTTCAATCTTTAAGATCAAGATCAAGATCAAGTCAAGAAAAAAGATCAAGACACATCAAGATTATTATTTTAAGCTCATGTTGATGTCATTGATAATAATAGGCTCATCATGCATAAACATTTTATTTCACTTCACAGCATGAGTCTTCTTATTCACTAAAAGGTATTAAAGCTTTTGTTAATATAATAGCATTTTGACCTTTCAAATAATCTTTAGGAATCATTTTGAAAATTTTGTTTAATCATATTTGGATTAAACAAAGTGGTTTTGAACATTTGAAGTTATTAAAATCATGTTTTTTGGGTGATTGATCGACTTATACGAGTTAGTGGTTGACCAATATAGGTTAAAGTTATTAAATTTTATATACCTTGAGTTTGTAGCAATATTAGTTAATATATTGATCAACCAATGTGCCATATTGGTCAACCAATGTGTGTACTAGTCAATCGATGTTCTAATGACAAATGAATCTAGAGCTTTCAGTGCTATACTGGTTGACTAGTAGTTCTTAGCTGTAACAACCGTTTGCATCCTAAAATATTATAAATATGTATTTTCTAATTAATTTTTGGATCAAGAAGATTTTGAGTGTCCTATACACACATTTCTAAGTAGTTTTTAATCATTTAAGTGTTCATTGTATCATTTTGAGTGTATGAGCCTTTTTGTGGTTATCAAAGCATCTAAAATGAGAATTGTTTACCCATAAGCTATTTTTGAGATCACTATATTAGGTTATCAAAAGTGATTTGGGGTTCCTTTTCACCTTGAAGAAAGATTAAAAAGGAGGTTCCTCTTTGGTAAAATAAGAGATTATACAATGGGTATTCTTTGCCTTAAAAGAAGAACTATAATGAAAATCAAAGATGAGTCTTGAGAGTGGACATAAGCAAGGATTGTTTTTCTATAAATTGTTTTGCATTTCTCTTCTTTTACTCTTTATTTTATTATTTACCAATATAATTTAATTCATTAACTTTTACTTATTTCTTGCATGTGATAATCTTGAATTTACCCAATTCACCCCCTCTTTGGTGCCATTAGGGAATAACAAATGGTATTAAAGTAGGTGTATAGAGCTAGAATTTAAACAAAATCCTATAAGAAAGGTCATAATGGCATATTTAGGAGCATTACCATCATCCTTTAACCAAGAGGGTCAAAACATTATTAAAGCCCCTTTCTTTGATAGAAATGACTACCTTTATTGGAAAACAAGAACGAAATTTTTCTTGAAGGCTGCAAAAGTCAATTTATAGGACATTGTTTCAAGTGATCCATACATTCCTACTAAAATTACAGATGATAAAAAATTCCTATATTGAAAGAAGAATGGGATCCCCAAGACAAAAGATTAATCTCCTTAAATAGTAAAGATGTCAAGATTTTGTTTTGTGCATTATGGAGAAATGAATTCAATAGAGTATCTATATGTGAAACAACTTATGAAATTCGGCATACACTAGAAGTTACTTATGAAGGAACAAATCAAGTTAAGGAAAGCAAAGTTAGTATGATAACTCGTCATTATGAATTGTTCCAAACGAAATATGATAGAAGAATTTCTAGCACGTATACTAGATTTATTAATGTTATCAATGCTATTGAGGGTCTTGATAAGACCTACACTAATGTTGAAATCATGAGAAAGTTGTTTAGGTTATTACCAAAAATATGGGAAGCTAAAGTGATAGTCATACTAGAAGTTAAAGACTTAATAACTCTATCATTAGAGGAGCTTATTAGATCTCTTCTTACATAAAATGAGGATCTAAGAGACACAGAAAGAAATGACACTTTTAAAGAGAAAGAATTTAGCATTAAAGTGTGAAAGAAAGAATAAAGTAACGAGGAAGAAATATCATTTAGTGTTATTGCCCTAATCACTAGAAAATTTAAGAAATTCTTAAAGAATAAATCATCAAGAAGAAAGGAATACAAAGGTGGTAAGATGGATTCAAAGTGCAAATCAAATAATATTATTTGCTTTGAATGTAGGATACCCAGACATATGAAGTCCCAATGTCCTCTCCTTAAAGAAAGTGACAAAACTGAAAGAAATGACTAGAAGGAGAAGAGGGACAAAGGCAATTAAAGCTTCCACTTGAGATGATACATATGACTCCAAAAGTGAACATTCGGAGGGAGATATAGCTCACATGTGTTTCATGGAAAAAGATGATGACGAGGTACTCTCTAACTCTAAATTATTTGTAACGATAATAATGATATTTATTTGACATATAATAAACTTATTGAGAGTCTCAAAATCATGAGCATAAAAAAGAAAAGGCTATCTTCCAAACTCAAAGAAGTTTAAAAGAATGTAGATACATGCTTGAGTAAAAATTAATAGATAAAGAGTGAATTACATAGCATTAAAACTTTTAAAGTTGTAACCATAATGGATAATCATAATTTAGACAATTTAAGCAAGAGAATGAAGAATTGAAGAAGGAAGTTGATTCTCTAAAGGACTCATTGTCCAAGTTTACTAAAGGAAGAGAGAAATTAGAAAACATGTTAGGAGCCCAAAAGAGTTCTGATAATAGGCATGGAGTTAGATATAGTCATGAGAATGCTTCCATCACCAAAACCACTTTTGTCAAAGGAAAGTATCTACATAATGAAGAACTAATGCCTAGGGTGATAAATAAACATAAAACATCTACATATAAACACACACACAACACAACCACTAAAACACAAATTAGGCCCCCATGCTTTCTTGTATCATTCACAATCTAGACTGAGAATTCAACACTCTTAAGAAAAGAATAAGCAAAAATTCTATAAAAGAAAACACATGATAACACAGAATCGCACTCATACCACACTAGGCCTTACACTAAGAATAACTATATGACATTTGTTCACACTCCACAAAAGCATCATTATAATGAAAGAAACATGTTTCACATATACAATTATGCTAGAACTTTTCCAAAAAGAACATTCGAATCACTAGCACAAAGAAGAAGTTTCCATGACTTATATATATATATATACAAAAATAAGAAATGCTTTCGTGAATCAAAGTTATAATGGTTATCATCATACTATCAAATCATATGATATGATATGTTATTTTGTGCTAAATATAGACATGTTGATAAATTATACTTTTTTAAACAAAGGACAATGAATCAACCTTCTAGTTAATGGGTTAAAAAGAAGAAGAAGACTAGAAAATAAGGACTCAAGCTCATTTCAGTACCTAAAATACATTAATTGGATTATTTTGTAGGTTCCTAAGAAAACGAGGAACAAATGGTATATGGATCATGGATGCTTAAGGCATATGATCGGTAATGCGTCCTAATTTTCAACTATTAGAGACAAAGATAGAGGATTCATCACCTTTGAAGATATGCCAAGGGTAAGATAATTGGCATTGGCAAAGTTGATAAGAAATACCACACAATTATTGATAATGTACTCTTAATGGGTGGATTAAAGCATAACTTATTAAGTGTGAGTCAATTATTTAACAAAGGCTACAAAGTACAATTTAAAGGGAGATCATGCATTACATTTAGATTAAATGACAATAGCATTGCATTTTTAAGGAAAAAAAAGAAGGAAATACATATAAAATTGATATTGATGATTTCTTTAACCAAGATACGAAGTGTCTAATATCTGTTAGTGAAGATTTATGGACTTGGCATAAGAGACTCGGACATAGAAGCATGAACCACATCTTTAACCTAAATTCCAAACAGCTTGTAAATGGACTCCTAAACGTTAAATTTGTGAAAGACAAGATCCGTGGAGCTTGCCAAATGGGAAAAAAAAAACTCATTCTGAAGTAAAAAATCAGTAACTTCCATTAGATTCTTGCAATTAATTCATATAGAATAATTTAGACCAATTAGGGTTAGTAGCTTATGTGGTAAATTTTATGCTTTTTTCACAGTTAATGATTTTAGTAGATTCACTTGGGTATTATTCTTAGCAAACAAAGATGAAAGTATTAAGGCATTTGCCAAATTTATTAAAAGGGTACAAAAATGAAAAGGAAGTTTCTATTACTTCTACTAGAAGTAACCATAGTAGAGATTTTGAAAATGAAAAGTTTGAAACATTTTGTGAAGATAATGGTATTTTTGGCAATGTTTGTCACCAAGAACCCATCAATAAAATGGAGTTGTTAAAAAAATAGAAATTTACAAGAAATGGCTAGAACTATGATCAATGAGTATGATCTTCCTAAGTATTTTTGGACAGAGGCAATCATCACCGTTTTTCATATTTTTAATACAGCTTACATAAGACCAACCTTAGATAAAACTCCCTATAAACTTTGTTATGGGAAGAAGTCAAAAATCAATCACTTTAAAGTTTTTGGTTGTAAGTGCTATATTTTGAATACTAAAGATAACCTAAGGAAATTTGATTCTAAAACAAATGAAGGGATTTTTTTGGCTACTATTTAACTAGCAAAGCATTTAGGGTTTTTAATAGGAAAAGCCTTACTATTGAAGAATCTATGCTTGTTGTTTTTGATGAATCTAATCCGCTAACATCCAAAAAGGATCTTGAAGATGATCATATAGGTATCTCCAAAGAACTAAAGTCATTAGCCCCTAAAGGAGACAAAATTGATCACCAATAAATTGTATATGAACTCATCATTGAACCAAGTGAGGGAAATAAGAAGAATGAGGAACTCCCAAGAGATTGGAAATTTAAGAAGAGTCGTCCTCCTATTTAAATTTTAGGTGATGTTCAACAAAAGGTAATCATTGTATCTCATCTTAAAGATATTTCTCATCTTGCTTTCATTTCTCTTATTGAACTTAAGAAAAAAGAAGTGGCCCTTAATGATGCAAGTTAGGTCCTTACTATGAATGAGGAATTGAAGTAATTTGAGAGGAGTAATGTATGGAAATTAGTACCTAGACTTAGTGATCACTAAATCATAGGTACCAAATTAGTTTTGAAAAATAAATTGGATGAATCGAGCAATATTGGGATAAAAAAGCTAGATTGGTAGCAAAAGAGTACAATCAAAAGAACATAGACTTTGAGAAAACCTTTGCTCCAGTGGCTGCACTAGAAGCCATTAGACTCTTGCTTGCATTTGCAACATACATGAATTTCAAATTATTTCAAATGGATGTTAAAAGTGCTTCTTTAAATAGCTTCATTCAATAAGAAGTTTATGTTAATCAACCCCCTGATTTTAAAAAACATGAAGCTCCTAATCATGATAAACTTTCCAAAGCCTTATATGGTTTAAAACAAGCTCCTAGAGCTTGATATGACAGGCTAAGTGCATTTTTGTTAGAAAATGGATTCTCTAAAGGCAAAGTTGACACTACAATTTTTATTAAAATGCACAAGCATGATATTTTAATTCTTCAAATTTATATTGATGATATTATTTTTGGTGTTACTAATGACAATATATGTAAAAAAATTCCAAATGTACCTATAGGGTGGTTGAGATGAGCATGATGGGAGAATTTAACTTCTTTCTTGGACTCCATATTAAGCAAATAAAGGAAGGTATCTTTATAAATCAAGCAAATAATACCAAGGAACTACTTAAATGCTTTGGAATGGATCAGGCCCAACCATTAAGGCACCTATAAGCATTAAAACAAAATTGAACAAAGATGAAGAGGGCAAGCCCATTGATGTAAAGCTCTATCGAGTTATGATTGGTAGCTTACTTTATCTTACCACAAGTAGGCCCATATCATGTTTAATAT
Source organism: Erythroxylum ulei (assembly GCA_027564395.1). NCBI lineage: Eukaryota > Viridiplantae > Streptophyta > Magnoliopsida > Malpighiales > Erythroxylaceae > Erythroxylum > Erythroxylum ulei. The sequence continues at coordinate 15,794,833 of JANITX010000211.1, forward strand.
TTAGCTATGTGCTAGATTTCAATCAAGCCTTAGAGAATCACATTTATTAGTCATTAAGTGCATCCTTAGATACTCATGCGGAACTACTTTCACTAAGACTTTGGTACCTTAAGAATATGTTCTTTGACTTCATTAGTTATTCAGATGTAGGCTTTGTTGTCACACTTTTGGATAGAAAGAGCACATCTAGAACCTATTAGTTTTTAAGAAATGCATTAGTTTCTTGGTTTAATAAGACATAAAATTTGGTGGCTTTATCAATTATGAAAGTCGAATACATGACAACCTGTAGTTGTTGTGCTCAAATTATTTACTTAAGGCAAAAACTTAGAGACTATGGATTAGACGTTAATAAAATACCAATTAAACGTGATAATACTAGTTCCATTTGCCTCACAAAGAATCTTATTTAACGTTTTATAGCCAAATATATAGAAATTATCTTATTATAAGATACTGTGTGCAAAATAGAGATATTGAATTATAGTTCATAGATACAAACACCAATTAGCAAACATTTTTACTAAACCTATGAGTGAGAATAGATTTTTTTTCAATTAAAAGAGAATTAAGAATGATTGATGGAAATCATCTTAAATTTTTAGGTTTATTTTTTAGTTAATTTGTGCTTCTTATAACTTATTTTGATCTATAAAATTTTTAATATGAGTTACCAAAACTTACTGGTCAACCAATATCACAGATTGGTCAACTAATGTTCTAAAAATGTCTAAGTTGAATTTTTTTCCTAAGATTTTTCTCTTAGATTGGTTACTCATATACTCACTCAACCAATCCAATTAGTTGACCAATTTCTTAAGCTAATCGACCAATATTGCTAAATTTGGAATCCAATTTTTTCCCGAAAGTATGTGTAGAGTTTAGTAACCCTAATGGTTGACCAAAAACATTTATTGGTCGACTAATATATCATGTTCTTAAAAACTAGATTGCTCCCTCTTTTATGCTCACCACTCTCACTTTGCAAAAATTCTCCCTTTTTCTCTTTACAAAACTTTCTCCAAAAATTCCATGACCCTCTACTCCTTTTGTAGCGCCCCCTTACCGTAGGGTACACACCGGGACGCCCGCAGGTTATTCTGGTACATATCCTATGATAAGGGTGAGCTACGAACAATCATTACAAACACTTCACATGGCATCATAAGAAAACATCAATATAAAAATCACAATGTTTTTGAAACCAAATTTTTCCTCATTTCATTTCATCAAAAACAGAAGTTTATACACTTGTCATTCTTTACTGTCTATACATCAGTCCAAAAACCTATTACAAAAATGCTACATGAAGGAGGAAAAACATCAGATCTATCTAGGCCATCTCAAAAGTCCCAGTTGACTGACCTGTGAGCCATGGCTTTTCTCGCCAAAACTATCTACACGGCTGGAAAAGTCCCTCTGAAGCTAGGAGTCTACTCGTGGTCCTGAAAAGACAACGTTGCAATTTTGGTGAGTTTTGCGAACTCAGTGAGGTAACCATCATCGATGGTTCACTCAATCTAAGCAACACCACAC
>JANITX010000211.1:15843060-15855134 GCA_027564395.1 Erythroxylum ulei
CGGCCCATGGGTCGTTTTGACTGGGCTCGGGCCCTGTACGACCGACCCGACCAATCTTTATTTTTTACTTTTAGTTTTACTTCACTTTATTTATGTAGTTATTTGTTTATGCATTTGCCTAGGTTATTTTCTTTTTTAATTCTTTTTTGAAAATCTTTCTTTCTTTTTTGCTTGTGAGTCTATTAAATAGTTTTTTTATTAGTTAGAAATAAGATTGCATCCTGTTGAACCTCTTAAAACTTTATTGATCGGAAAAATTTCTACGGAAATATTGTTGTTGGTGGTTGTTTAAATAATTTTTATTTAACTTTTTCCTATTAATTTAAAGTTTAAAATTAACATAATTATGAGTCTTATATCCAAATACTTCTTATTAATTATAAATTAAACTTATTAAACCTGGCGAGAGAATAATTAAACAATGTATGTTACTAAGATATTACCACTAACCAGTGCTTTGGTCAATAGTTGGTGAAAACCTTGGTAAGGGATTATAGTGATCCTCAAGGATAAGTTGAAATAAATTAATTTAACCGTTATATAAGTGGGTAGCATATCCGACTTCTGTCAATTTTTTTTTTTTTTTTTGCATGAGTTGTTTTAAGGGAGTTTCATTTATAGAAAGGTGCCTTGAAGTAATCTATATTAAAATTAATTTTCACTCAAATTTGGTAAATTCTTTATAAAAAATAAAATTATAACCACAAATTTTAAATAGTTACATATACTAGTAAGATTCAATCATTTTTTTAATACAATTTTAAGCATAAAAGATTGCAGGCCTTAAATGGTCCCTAACTTACCTCCGGGTGGACCGCTACATCTTGAATTGGTAAAATTAATTAACAAAAAATTGACACATAATATCAAGAATTAAGGTGAAAACATTTATTTTCAGGTTTAATTCTAAACGCAAAATTGAATTTAACAATTCCAGAGGATGGTTTTGCTTTTGCACGGCCGGCTTGAATTGATTGGTGATTGTTGACTTGTATATAAGAGTAGGCCCACGCCCAATCTTGTTGGATGACATGGAAAGCTGGGATTGCGACATATTTTGTTTCTTATTATGAAAAGCTGGGATTGCGACATATTTTGTTTCTTTATTATGAAAAGCTTAACGGCTTGTAAAAGTCGCATCGCACGCCCACCAAGTTATCCTTATTATCGTATGTACTAAGACTATTCCAATTTTGACTCAAAGATGTTGATTATTGACTACTACTACATCATCATCCTTCTGCAAAAACTGATTAGTCAAATGGAATGGAAGATTCATACCATACGATCGAGCACGTTACAAATTTTAATAGAATTTTTGCGTAGCTTTAAGAGTTAACTAGTTATTTGAATTCGTCCAAAAAATATATGAAAATATAAGTTATTTGAGAGAATAAGTAAATGGCGTGATTGTCTTTTAGTTTTATCCTAAAAACTACCGACTATTGCATGTAACGTAGCTGACCAAGGTCATGGAAGCGGATGCATCGACTCAAGTTTTATTTTGTCCTTTCTATTGGTTTTCAATTTCACTTGCAGGTATTTTTGTTTTGACATTTCCTCGTCATGTTTTCACTAATTGCAATTTCTACTATGTTATTATTTCTTTGATATTATAATACATGCTATTACGAAGGATGCTTAGCTTAATTGTGGAAAAAAAGAAGAAGAAATTCATTGATAATATTAAAAATAAATAAATGAAAAAAATTAAAAAAAAGGAGAGAACTAAAGAAGTAACCTTACCTTGCCGGTTGTTTTAAAGTAAATATATTTACTCCAATTTAAACAAAATTCTAACTCCAAACTAATTGCTTTCATATCTCAGTTAGTTTTTGCCTAAATCCAATTAATGCCTTACATTTCTACAAACTTTCACCTCAAACACGCCAACTGCCTTCTATGTTTGTTTACGCTGTACAGATTATGGGAAGGCTAGTCTAATCTTTTCCTTTTTAAGAAAAATGTAAATTCTGCTTTGTTTAGATGAAACAAACCTTACGTTTTTCATGAAACAATGTGCTATGTATTTCCTAAATCTCAAATCGAATCCAATTTCTCCAACAAAACCGCGTAATGCATTAATGCGTTTCCAGAAATCATATTTATGTCCAAAGATGTTTGGGGCCAAAAGAAGCGAATATATCAGCTCGTCTTCCTTTTCAGACAGACAAATCAAAACACGAATGCAACAGTTGAAATATAAGCTTCAATGCTTACCTTTGAGCTTTTCCTGAAATTAGAAGATTCTTCCAAGCGTGAAATCAATTAATGGTTAACATATTATATATTTTATACCTTAAATTGTCACTACATTGTATGTATCTAACATATTTAAATGCCCACTTGCCGAAACAGTTCCAGAATTTTGACATTCACTAAAGGGTAGGAATTCTCTCTCTTCTTATTTTTTCAAAAAGTAAACGCGTGGCTCCGATTGTTTTGGCTGTTAGTAATAGAAACGTTGAGAACTGAAACGCAGTACGACACCAACTTCAACCTCTTCCCTTTTGTATGTGGGGATTCTTTAAACTTTTTTGAGTATGACAACAATCTTGTCATGTCGTGCTTCTGGATATAGCTGGCTGGCTACCTCTATGAAGTGAGTTCTACTGTTAAAGCAGTTACATATATAGACCACGGACAATTAACTGCCAACTGTTTCTAAAAAAGATATTTGATACAAGGGAAAAAAATAAACGTCGGGTGTCAGGCTCAGAAACGGGGACAAGGGAATAAGGAAGTAAGAGCCCATGTGCTTTGAACAAGTCAGTGTTACCTGCTTTCGTCTTACCTGGTTATAGTTCTCAGACGATTTTATGGACTTACATGTTAGCAGCTGGTTACCTCAGGGCATTCATTATAAATGACTTATATATATATATATATATATATTAGTAGCAGTTAAAGGATAATTTCAAAACATTGGACTACGTGTGACAACCATCATTTAACATTAAAATATCATCTTGAGAATATCAAATACTCTTTAAGAATATCAAGTTCAACTCGATATAAAAGCCCAACACAATTTCAGTATAAAAACAGCATATTATCTTTTTACATTAAAGGGACAAGGGTGTGTCCAATTTCAAAGACAAGAGTCTGTTACTACGCGTGAGGCATTGTGAGACACGCATTCCAGTAGATCGAAGAATCTGAACATATGACTTTTGTTGTTCGACCCTCGTCAAGAAAATATGCACGAAAGCAACATTTGGCAATTGCAGTACATCACAAAACCAATTACTAATGTGAAGTGTTACTGGGACCAACATCAAGTTTTTAAGTTGTATATTTTAAAAAATTTCTTGACTTGGGTCAAGTCGGGTGATCAGATCGTTACTCTCCCATCTTACAAATGGTAAGAGGAGAAAATTTGGGAGGTTGAGCCGTTGAGATATAGCCTAGTGTCTAACATCTCTTTAACACCTTAGGTTAGATGGAATGAGAACGGATTTACGATCTCTCACGGATATGTTTTGGTCTGTATGTTCGCATTCTTGAAAACGACTTGCCGTGTTATCTCTATCATTATCATCGTTGTCAACACAGGAGCTTTCCATTAACATCAGGCATCAAAGATCAAATTCACCATGTGAAAAGACCACGGCGTGTGTAAGTGAAGTGAAATCGACGCTAATGATGAAGAAGTCTGTGCTTTTACTTACCTGGTTTCAGACATACGCGTGCCAAGGCCACTTGTTTTGGAACTCTAATTGGTAATTACTGATAACCACCACTAAGGTTTACAAAATTTGCTTTTCTATACAATTTTTAAAGACGGAGTTTCTTTAAAAATTTTCAGATTGAGGAAGTGAATAAATTGAAATTTACGAAATGGTCCCACCCAAATACTCTTAAGAATACAAAGTTACTTAAACCCCGTATAAATGCAACCCAAGAAGTCATCTCAATTACAGTATGAAAAAGAACATAATCTTCTGTGACATTAAATGGAAGGAGCATGGGAACGCAAACACACAAGTCTCCAAACAACCAACTAAAGCCATCCTTTCGTGTTAACGTTTGACAAGATTTTGTCGTTAGCTTTGATTGTTACCTTACAGCACTATATTAAAATGGCATTTCATGTCGTTTAACACCGAAAACAGAGCATATAGGCATGCATCAGAAATTGGTTTCCTCGTTCAAACCAAAGAAAGCTGCATTGATAATTATCTTCTGGGTCATCATATAATAGGTTTGGTAAAGCATGGATACATTTTATCAAAAGCAGAAAAGATCAACAAATTACAATCAAAAATATTGGAGGGCTGAAAATAGTTTGGGCATTGACGTTAAATCGGTTAGTGCATTGTTTGTAGACTAGATTAGGAACTGTTTTTCCAATCTTAGATGCAAAGAAATTTGATTTGTAAGAAGAATGCTACTGAGTGGCGATGTGGGCTTGTTATTCTTGTTCACTCCACTTCTCGCTCGATTTTGTCAACCAGTCCGAGGCTTCAGTAGGCCTTTTCTTTAGGCTTCTTTCCTTCTACAAACATCAGCCCAATGTTTACTTTTTCATATCTTTAGCCCAAATGCAGTGTACAAAGAAAATACATCAAATGGAGTTTTTTTGAGAAAGAGTAGAAGGAATTATTTGATTTTAATATTAGATCCACTTTCTACAATAAATTTAATATTTCTTTATGAAATGTGTAGCTGTATTTGTCAAAGTTACAAGTGACGAAGCATCAAAACACACAAATCATATTGAAAACCATCACGAATTTATATCTATAGCTGCTACAACTATTTCAAACAAATTTTACGAATGAACTTTACATTTCAAAGTTCTATTTTGAATAAACCTTATATTTTAGAGTTTTATTTCGAGTAAATTTCATGTTAGGGCATTATTTTTTATTACAAATAGCTATACAATGGTACAACTTGTTAACTTCCATTATTTTTCATTATTTTATCAATAAATTTGATTTCTTTTATTTTTTAAATATTGAATTAAATTTGGTGTATTTTTTAGTTATTATATTAAAATAGACTGTTTTTGTACTGCATCAAGTGGTATCTAAGCTTTGAAAACTCAAGATTTGTTCCTTTGACAATAGCTAACAATACCACGAATAAAGTTTATAGGCTAATCAAAGTTTTGAGGGTAATTAAAGAAAATAGGGAGCTAATTCGTAATATAATTGACAACTAGCAAAGATAAATGATCAATTGCAAGTGTTGTTGTGAGGAGATAATAATAGGAGAATTTAGAATCAAGTTGATAGGGAAGATTGCCTTACAAGATGTACTCTAATTTGAAATCCTGCACCATGGGATTATAACAATAGTTCTGGTGATGAGGAAATTTGTTTTTCAGTTTTTTTTTTGTTGTATATTTGATTACGTAAAAGTGGCATACATAAAGCTAACTATGAAAAACTGGTCAAAAACAGACCAGAAAAAGCAAAAAAAAAAACGAGTCCTGGAGTCACCGAAAATTGCCCTCCCTAATGGAGGGCGATGCACCGCACGCACTCGACGGTGCTACAGTGCCGAAGGGAGAGGCGGTAAGAATGGCGCGTGCATTGCAGGCATCAATCGAGTGCTGCCAAGTGGCTCCACACACGTTGCATTGCACACGCCTCACGTGGTGCACCGTCTCACCAGCACGGAACAGCTATTGCGTGCTTCACACGTACCCGCATCGATTCTAACACGTGGAAGGTAGGGATTTAGACACGTGGTAGCGTGCGTAATGCACGCACACTACAGTAAACATGCGTGTGAACGTGGGGGGCGCGTTTGTACTCTGATCGCTTTTATGTGGGGTCTAATTACATATATTATGTATTCAGTCTAAAGGTATTTCATAATATGTGTGATCAGATTCTCAATATAGATACTGCTTTAATGCTTTAAGTATCATTGTTATCTTGCATTTATACTGATGTTTACATTGTCTTTACTATTTTACAGTCACCTTTTTTGTAAACAACAATGTTGTCATAATTGAGACCTTAAATGCTTTCAATTTCAAGAAGTGAAAGAAGGATGTGGAGTTTGCGATGGAGATGGCTGATGTCGGTATGATGATGCACATCGAGAGACCTTTTTCACATACAGATATCAGCTCAGAAGCTGATAAAGCAACTAGGACAGTCTAGGAGCGGTCAAATACCTTTCTACCAAGCCCCTCACCTTACTCTTCTTGATCTCTCTCAACCTCTTCGTTATAACCTATTTCACTCCCTTTGGCACATTTCTGATCTCCAACCACTCATCCAAAACACATATTAAAGAAAAATACTTAGGAAGAAGGAAATATAGAACTCATATTAGCCAACATAGTAACTCTTGTCTTTATGTTAAAAATAAGTGTAATCACTTGATATTGACATAAGTAGGAGTCCATAATTGTGTAAAATGGATATCACCCCTAGAGATGGCAAAAAACGAAATCTCCCTCATTGAAGAAGGCTCGTTGTCTTGTAAAACTCTCCAAGATGAAGGAGCTCCTTTTGTCTTTTAGAATGTAGGAAAACGATGAGAGAACAAAAACATAAAAAGAAGAAATTAAAAGAAAACATTGGAGGGATGAAAGAAGAGAAATGATGACAAAAGGCATTACTTGAGAACCATAACAATGAGAAGAAGAACAATTATAGGCGAAATAGACGAGGGGAATAGAGGAGGGGTATTCGTAGCTAAACACAAAGGAAGAAGAATAAGAATTTGAGGATCTGAGAGGAAACCTTTAGGTTATCAGTCTCAACAAAACGAAGTTGTTTAAGTGGACAAAATAGTGTCGTTCAAATTATTTTTGGAGTATTATTTTTTTACCACAAAAATTTTTTTATAGCCAAGAAGTTTTGCCTACAAAATGTATTTTGTAGTTAAAAATGCAGCTGACAGCTATAAATGGGGATAAGATTTGCATTTTAGCTACGAATAATTTTTTTAATTAATTTTTTTGCTACAAAACTTGTTCCCAGTTGAAAACATCGCCAAATGTTATTAGTTGCTGATGTCAAATGTAGCCTATTCAGAAATAAGCTTTTGCTGCAAAAATAAATTTGTAATGAAATTAACTGTAGATAATAGTCTTAAAAAATCTCGCAATTATGAAGGTACTACTTTAATAGGCACAATTTAGAATTTTCATAGCCAAATACTAACTGTTAGATACAAATTTCAAATCTGGTGGGATTAATTGAAGGAAACTTGGAAAAGAGAGGGTAGAAATCTTATTTCTTTATGGAGGAGGAAATAATTATTGAAGAGGAGATTTCTATCGCTAGATTATGAACAATATATCTTTAATGCTTACCAACACCACCACTAAGGAAATATGAGTGTTTATTAAAAAAATAAATAAAGTTTAGAGCCTACAGTCAATTGTCTAAAACCTAACCCTAACAAGTTTCAATATACTTGACAGGATTAAGGCAAAGTATAAGGGATAAGATTAAGAACTATATGGTGTTAACATGTCAAGATGCTAGGAATTTGGCTATGAAGGCATAATATATACTGAATGAGACTCCAATAGAACTTAAGAGGTATGGGTATAAAAAAGATGCCATTGAGAAAGGAAAAGAGGTGGTAAATGCATCTTTTACATATCGTAATGGTGGAAAAAGTAACATTAATAGTGAAATTTCAGTTAAGGCAGCTTTAATTGCCTCGAAATCCATAAATCGACGCAATAAACCACATTGTAAATCTAATGACTGTCCAAAGAGGAAAGTGGTAAATATGGTGGAGCAATATGAAGATGATGATGAGGCGGAGGAAATATACTTACCCAAAGAAGATTATTGACAGTAATAAGAGGAAGAGGATGATGATGCTTTTTTGGGAGTGATTAGAAGGTTGATGATATCCTACAAGGAGTAAGATGATTTGAAAAGGCATAAACTTTTGCATAGACAATGTTTATGGTACAAAAGGAGCTTATGCAAGTTGATTATTGATAAAGGTAGCCAAGAAAATATTATAAGTAAGGCAAAGGTGAATTGAAGTTAAGTATTGAGTCACATTTTAAACCTTATAGCTTTAGATGGAATAAGAAAGTTGGAGAAATCTTTATCAATGAACATTATAAGGTACCATCCTCAATTGGTAAATACTCCGATGAGCATTATTGTGATGTTGTTGATTTGTATGCATGTCATCTACTTTTGGAAAGATTATGATAATATGATGTTAATGCAATGCATTCAAGTACTTATAGGTAAGAAAGTATGTCAAACCCAATCAGAAGAGTAAAAAGCCTTTATTGTAAGTGATAAATGATTTTTAAAAAATTATGATTGAGAAAAAAGAAACAAGGAAAGTGCATTTATTGATTGTAAAAGAAGAAGTGGTGAGAGAAAATAAGAAATATGAAATTCTCTTGGAAATCTAGCCTATTTTAAAGGAGTTTAGGGATGTAGTTCATGATGATTTACTCAATGAATTACCTTTTTTATGTGATATCCAACACTATGTTGACCTTACTCCTAGTGTAGTTTACTTAATATACCTTACTAATATATGAGTCTAAAAGAAAATAAGATATTAAAAGAGAAGGTAGAAGAATTAATTAAGAAAGGGAGAGCATGAGTCCATGTCCTATTTTTATTTTGATTACGACAAAGAAATACGATAGTCAAAGGATGCGTATTAGTAGGTAAATAAAAAATACTATTAGGTTCAAGTTTCATAACCCAAGGTTAGATGATATATTGGATCAATTGAGTAGAGTAGTTTTTTTGCCTTTCGAAATTGACCCACAAAATTTTTTACCATAAAATAAGGATAAGGTTTGGAGATCAATGAAAAATTTCATTCAAGATAAGGAATGAATTATATAAATAGTTAGTTATATCATTCGGGTTGACCAATGCACCGAGTATCTTTATGCGGCTCACGAACCAAATGTTACGACCTTTTATAGGTCAATTTATTATGATTTATTTTGATAACATCCTTACCTATAACAAATTTGTTGATGGGCATATTGAGAATCTTAAAAGGGTGTTTGAATTTTTAAGGATAATAAATTATAAGTTAATTTTAAGAAGTGCATATTATGACTGGAAAATTGTTATTTCTTAAATACATATGGGGAAAGATGGTGTTAGGGTTAATGAAGATAAAGTAAAAGCCATATAGAATGGTTTACACCTAAGAATAGTGAGGATGTGATAAATTTTCATGGAAGGAAGATAAAGTACCTCCTATAACTGATTGCTTGAAAAAGTATAAATTTAAATGGGAGAAAGAACATGAACAATGTATTGTTTTTATTAAATAAAAATTATATACAACTTTTGGTTTAGCCTTACCTAATTTTTACAAATTTTTTGAGGAAAGTATGATGCTAGTTGATTTGGAACCGATACTACTTTCTCCCCTAAAAAATAATCAATAACTTACTTTAGCAAAAAGGATGAGTGATGTTAAACAAAAATAGGCTACTTATGATAAAGAATTATATAATGTTGTGAGGATGATGAAAATACGAGAGTATTGTTTGATTAAAAAGGAATTTGTTCTCTACCTGATCATCAAGCCTTGAAATATTTGGAAGCTAAAAAGAGTTAATAACTAAAATGCATAATAGATGGTCAGCCTTTGTTGATAAATTTTCCTATAAACTTATTTACAATATGGGAAAAAGTAATATGGTAGTTGATGTATTAAGTAGAAGGGTGGCTATGATTAAAACCTTAAGTATAAACATAGATAAGTTTAATCATTTAAACAAATTATATATAGATGATGCTAACTTCAAGGATATGTGACAAACATGTTTGGTTAAGAAATCATATTAAAACTATTTTGTTTATGATGAGTTCTTTATGAAAGGTAATTAGCTTTATCTTCTACGTATTTCACTAAGGAAGAAGATGATTAGAGATTTACATAATGGAGATTAGTTGATCATTTTAGTAGGAATAAAACTCATGATGAGGTTCGTAAGAGATATTTTTAGCCTAAATTGATGAGTTGAATCTATTGTTTTAGGGTGTCAAACTTACAAAGGAAATATTTCTAATACTTGTTTATATATGTCATTACCTTTTCTTAATAATATTTTGGAGGATCTTTTTATAGACTTTATGTTGGGATTACCAAGAGCAAAAAAAGAACTAATTTTTTAAATTATGGATGATAGGTTTTCAAAGATGACATGTTTTCTACCTTGTAAGAATATGACAAATGCTACTTTAATTATAAAACTATTCTTTAGAGAGGTGGTGAGATTCTATGTCATTCCAAATCTATTATATTTGATCGTGATACCCAGTTCTTGAGTCACTTATAGAGAATTTTGTGAGATGTGTTTAATTCTTTTCTTAAATATAATAAAATCATTCATCCATAAACTAATGGGCAAACAAAAGTGGTGAATAGAATATTGGGTGAGTTGAGATGAGTATGTCATGACAAGCCAGATAATCGAGATTTTCTTATTGTTCAAGCCAAATTTGTCTATAACAATATTGTCCATCATTCCATTGGTCTTTCTTTATTTCTTATATTTTATACTAAGTAGCTAATTAGACTTTTGAGTTTGTTAAATTGCCTAAGGTACTAATTTGAACGCGAGTGCTGAAAAGTTATCCAAAGAGACTGAAGAAGTTCAAGTGAAGGTGAAACAGAAACTTAAAAAGGGCTAATACAAATTATAATTGTAATGTTGACTAACATAAAAGAGCCAAAGTGTTTTAAGTTGGCGATGAGGTTATTTTATTCTTGAGCAAGAATCTAATAGTTAAAGGACATCATAAATTGAAGGTAAAGAAATATGGAATGTTCAAGATCACAAAAAAAGATTAACGATAATGCTTATCTCTTTCAATAACCATTGTAGATGGGTAACATCAATCCTACATTCCATGTTGTTAATATTTCACTTTATTTGTTTGATTTTAAGTCTGGATATTTTGATCATAATTCGAGGTCGAGTTCTTTCCAAGTAGAGGTAACTGATGAGGTATCAAATATACAAATCCATATTGAAACTGTAACATCCCGTTTCCATCCAAAGGGTTAGAACCCTAAAAATGTAGTACTTGTGAGATCAATCAAAGAAATTGGGACAACAAGTCTCATGCTCATGCATTACATAAGGTGAACATGCACATGAATAGTGAATCTTTGCACATAACAATAATTATACGTGCATTTATTGACATTCCGGGTATAATTGTTAATAAATGTGATTGTTATTGAGAATTGTGATTTGTTTATATTGAAAATTGATTTGGAAAGTGAAATTGTTGTTTTAGAAAGTTTGAAGAATATTGGGAATTTTTCTGAAAAATTCGGGGTAATTTTGGGTCTAGGAAAAATACCAAGTGGCAGATCAATTGATAAATGGTAGTAGAATTTATTGTCAATTGGCAATGGAATTTTTGAAATATGACTTTAGGATTTCTTAACAAGAGTCATTGAAAATTTGGGAGACAATTGGAGTAAAAATTGGAGACAAATAGACTAGTTTTTAAAATGAGTCCACATGGGACCATAAGAAGGTGACAAGTGGCAGTGACAAGTGTCACTACCACTCACCACACACCCCATTCACGACATTCACTTGATAAATCACCTAAATTGCTTTGTCTTTCATTTATTTCTTGCTTTCCTCTTAATTTCGTGGCTCCTTCTTCTTCTCTTCTTCTCCTTCATGAGTTTTTGTCTCACCCACATTAAACCTTGCTCCATCTTTCAATTTCTACTTCCATCTTATTGTTTCTTCAATTTGCCACAAGTAAACCCTACCTTTGCCCCCTTTAGAAGATGGAGAACATGGGTTGCTTGGGAGCTAGGGTTGAGTGAGAGTTTGAAGAGTTTGGAGCTAAACCAAGTAAGTTTTGCTTTCAATGTTATGGGTATTGTTAAACTAAGCTAGAATGATGGGTAAATTGAGTTTTGATGACTTGATTTTGTGAATTGTATGTATGGGTCATGATTGATGGAAAGCCTAGGTAAAGTTCTTGCTTTTGTTTATGTATGATGATTAATGATATATAATGTGTTATAGAGATGTTTGGAAGTTAGATTTTGTATATAATGATGTTTAGATGAGTATGGAAAATTGGTTATGAATGGATAGGTATATATGC
>JANITX010000211.1:16020351-16030413 GCA_027564395.1 Erythroxylum ulei
AAAATGAAAGCAAAAATGGAGTTGAATATGTGTAGTAAGTTAATGAAGGATATGTATATATGTGTATGTTCTATTATTGGTGTTCATGATTAATCATGGATTATAATTTCTTTATGGATGATATTGATTTGAAATGGAGTTGAGAATGAAGAGTAAATGAAGTAGAAAAGATGATCTTAGTATGAGTTGTGTTAAGGAAAGATTGTGAAACAAAATGAGTGGTTGATCTGGAAAATGTTCACTGAGTATGTTTCAGTCTTTTAGCCATAAATTTTTCTCTAGTTATTCGAACGAGATGATTTTTGATTGGACTAAACTAGAAACATATGGCTACATTTCTTATGAAGACATCAAATTTAAATTCTGTCGTTAAGAATTTTAAAATTTGTCATGAAGTTAAGAACTGGGTGCAATATATTGGTGGATGAATGTAAAGTTCGTGTTCTAACTTCAGGAAAAATTTTGGATTGATCTAGATAGTAATATGTTTACAAAATACAAATATTAATTTTTTTTAAAGTGTACATGATTCACGCCAAAGTACGTTAAAAAAAGAAATTATCATCAAAACTCTATTAGTTCACTGAACCCAATTATTGGATAGCCTCACCTACCAATCTAACTACAATACGAAGTATAAACATCACACTAAAAATCTCTGAAGAAGAGTAGAACGGTGACAAGGAATTTAGGAAAGTCACACCCAGCTTATGAGAGTAGAGAAAAAGTTCTTATAAATCTCATATCAATTTTGTATTTAATTAATATGAGTTTCAAGTCCCGTACTTTACAATTAGATCAAATCATAACATTTGTCCTCCTATAAGGACCAATTATAGGCACCACTACGAGATCCTTGTTGGTCACGACCATATTAGTCACAGCTGGCACTCCTAAGCCACCACTCCATAGGCCACCACTCTAAGATCGACTCTGATACTAATTGATAAGGACTTTAGGAGAGTTACACCTCAAAAGTTAATTTATGAAGGTAAAGAGTCCGAAGTCTTTATAAATCTTATATCAATTTTGTATTTAACTAATACGGAATTCAAGTCCCGTATCTTACAATTACGTCAAACCGTAACAAATGGTGACTGCTCGTCATTGTATTCTCAACCCAATCTGATCTCATTAATCAAAACCGTCGATGGCGAAACCCCACCCACACGTCACCCTGGAGGTTGGCTACGACGGCGTCGCTGTCATAACCATCAGCAACCCTCCCGTCAACGCCTTGGCTCTTCCAGGTCACCCTCTCTTTTGTTGTTTGACTTTGATTTACTACTACTGCCGCTGCCTGCTGGTCTTGTTTGGCTAAACTGATTGAGTTTGTGGTTGGTGCAGTGATTGCCGGACTCGAGGAGAAGTTCCACGAGGCTACGAGGAGAGATGACGTCAAGGCTATCGTTTTGACTGGTTAATTTCGTTTGTTTTTAACTTCTCTTACTCTTTGAGGTTCTTTAGTAGGCTACTGATGGTGATGAAGAAATCGGATTGTTCCACTGGTTGGTTTAATTTTGGTCTGATGATTTTGAAGGCAAGGGCGGGAAATTTTCTGGTGGTTTTGACATCAATGTGTTCCAGAAGGTTCATGAGAGTGGTATGAGCTGTTTGGCATATTCACAAGCTTTTTGCTAGATTATACTCTACTTTGACGGTTGTGTGGTGTTGTTGTTTCTTTGGCAGGGGATGCATCGGTTTTGCCAGATGTGTCCGTTGATCTTGTGGTCAACAGCATCGAGGGTAACTACTTATTTGATCCCAACGTGTACTTTTGAATTAGGAAATTGGATCATTGAGGTTTTTTTTTTTCCCAATCCAATTGCGGGCTACTGCAGATTGCAAGAAGCCTGTTGTTGCTGCCATGGAAGGATTAGCTCTTGGAGGAGGCTTCGAACTTGCATTGGTTCGGGTTTTCATGAAAACTGAGTTTGTTTATTGTGATTCAATTTTTCTTTTTGCAGAATTTAATAATCTATGTTTGGGTTTTACAGGGATGTCATGCTCGCGTTGCTGCGCCAAAAACTCAACTTGGCTTGCCAGAGTTGACGCTTGGAGTTATTCCTGGATTTGGAGGTGGGATTACTTCCTTTACTAAGAGTTTTGCAATGATCATGGACAAAAATTTGGAATTGATTTATACAAATTATATGAATGTGTGTTTTGTGAAATGAAAATTTAGAACTTCATTTTTTTTTAAAGGAACGCAACGACTTCCCAGGCTTGTAGGTTTGTCAAAGGCCATTGAAATGATGCTGGTAAACCTTCTGCCCATGTTCCGGATAAAAGCTTGTCATTTGAATGCAGCAATTATGGACATATGCCAGAAGAATATTTAATCAATTATTGAGCCTCTCACAATAGCTTAAACTTCTAGGATGAGTGGTTTCCTAACAAAAGATATCTAGCATAATTCTCTTTTGTACTTTGTTATAGTTGATGAATGACAAAAGCAGTGTCACAAATTTTTCTTGTAATATTGATGGAAAATTTCACTCAACATATCCTTCATGCTTGGACTGCTTGAGGACCCAGTTTGCTGCTATCGATTATCATGATCAGTTCTCTTTTGCTGGCAATACTTAGGATCTTAATTGGTTGTTGAGTTTAGTGCTCTTTAAGGCATGCTTGTGTTATGTTAATTGAATTGCTTGCAGCTATCCAGGCCAATAGTGTCTGAAGAAGGGAATAAACTAGGTTTAATTGATGTTATCGTGCCTTCTCAAGAGCTGCTCAAAGTATCTCGCCAATGGGCTTTAGATATTGCAGACAGGCACAAACCATGGATCCGTTCTCTTCACAGGACTGATAAGCTTGGTTCCCTGTCCGAAGCACGAGAAATACTGAAAGCTGCAAGACAACAAGCAAAGAGGACTGCGCTAAACTTGCCCCAGCATCATGCATGCCTTGATGTTATTGAGGAAGGAATAGTTCATGGAGGATACAATGGAGTTCTGAAGGTACGTTTTTGCTGTTCTGTTTAGTTCGATATAATTTGTTTTCTTTGTTAGCTCAAAGGTTATTCTGTTCTGTGGATCTCCTCTTTCTTCCTTTAGTGTACATGGCATTTGATTTTCCTTAGATGAGGCAGGTTATGTCCTAGAGTTAGCCATGGACAATCAATGCATGATGGTGCAGTATAATATCTGTATGGAGATCCAGTCATACATTCGGATTTTATTATTGCAGGAGGAAAAAGCATTCAAGGAATTAGTCTTATCAGACACTGCAAAAGGTCTTGTTCACGTGTTTCTAGCCCAGCGTGCAACATCAAAGGTAGTAATATGTCACACTATAGTGCCCTAGTTTTGGAGTCAATTCCTGCATGAACTGATGATCATAAAGTATCAAAACTTGGTGTTCTGGAGAATTTCTGCCAACACATCATATATTAGATTTTTCATGTGGATTTTTATGCATAGTGTTTCGTACATTGTCAAAATTTTTCTACTGAATGTGCTACTTATATCTGTTTACTTTAGTAAACGCATGATTATTTGATTTCTACTTTGGTTTTAATCCTATTGCAATGTTCTGTTGTATGGTGGCTGTTGCAAAGGAGTGTTTATTTTATCAGATTCTCTTTGTGCATGTGAAATACTATATATCTATTTCAATCTAGGCTAATTTTTTTCTTTCACATAGTAGTTGTTGGCAAATCCTGGTGCTTTCGTCAACTTTCACTCATATTTATGTCTTCAGAGATTTGCTCTTAAATAGGTTGTAAGAATTTTTATGTCACCCTTTCTAGAAAAACAAATTCTTAGATCTTGATAATGTTTTCTGTAGCAAATAACATGCAAGTTCCTGTGCTTATTCAACTTATTTACTTTGACAGGTTCCCAACGTTACTGATACTGGTCTCAAACCAAGGCACATAAAGAAAGTTGCCATTATTGGTGGAGGTCTAATGGGTTCTGGCATAGCTACTGCTTTAATTGTTAGCAACATATATGTTGTACTCAAAGAAATCAATTTTGAATATCTTCTGAAGGGTACAAAAACAATAGAAGGTACTTATTAAGGTCAAGGACTGTTATATTACTTATTTAGAAAATAGGCCGTCAGTTGTGTTGGACTTGTTGTGATTAATAGAGGAGCTTCAGTTTGCTAATGTTTGAGTTGGATGATGATTTGGCTGCTGAGGATTGTCAGCTTATCCAAGAAAATGGACACTTCTTTAAGTAGTTCATGATAGATTTTGCACAGTTTTTCCAAGTATCACTAGTGTAACAATATAAGTTATAAACATTATGGGCTCTATTGATTTGCAGTGCAGGTAAGAGATTGACAATTACATAGAAGAATGCCTAACCATGATTATCATGTTTGTATAAATTGAAGATTTGTATTTTCCTGACTTAAATACTTTACCACACACATTGACTTTCTTTTTTGTATTACATGAGGATGTTTTCTACTTGTTTGCTATGAAAGCGGGACAACCTACCAGGAGCCTAGTTTTTGCATAAAAAGATTAAAAAAAAAAAACCTGAAGCCTTTTAGATAGAGAAAGAGCTTGGTGTTGATCCCTTTTTATGTGGCAGCCAATGTTCAAAGTTTAGTAACAAGAGGAAAGTTGACACAGGACAAGGCAAATAAAGCCCTTTCGCTTCTCAAAGGAGTATTGGACTACTCAGATTTTGAAGATGTGGATATGGTCATCGAGGTGAGCTTAGGTCTCAATTTCTTAACTCAACATTGTTACCATGGCAATTGCTTGGAGTATTTTAGTGTGGTTCGCTAACATATTAATCAAGTTGTGCAGTTGGGATTCCTGTGAATTTTTTTTTTTTGCGTTCACTCTTAGTTCAGTATCACTTTTATTCAATGATGTTGAAAGGGATTTTAATAGTCTTTTTTCTATTGCTTAGAAACTATCGTGCAATCTGTTAAAAGTTGTTTGTCACTTCAATCTGCAGGCAGTTATTGAGAACGTTCCCTTGAAACAAAAAGTTTTCACTGAAATTGAGAAGGTCTGCCCACCTCATTGCATTTTGGCAACTAATACATCTACTATTAACCTCAATTTAGTTGGAGAGAAAACCACCTCTCACGATCGCATCATTGGTGCACACTTTTTCAGGTTACAATCATCTTTATTCTCTATTTGTTCAGTGTCTGTGCGACCATTTTGTTGTCTGTATATTGAGACTACCTAAAATATGATAATTTCTTATATATCTCAGTCAACCTATTCAACTTACGATGATGGTCTCTAGTATAGCTATGTTTATACTTTGGCTTTATTTTGTAATTTGTATGACTTTCATTTTTAATGGCCAGTCCTGCTCACGTGATGCCTCTTCTGGAGATTGTACGGTCTGATAAGACTTCTGCACAAGCAATTCTAGATCTCATGACCATTGCAAAACAAATAAAAAAAGTTCCTGTTGTGGTGGGTAACTGCACTGGCTTTGCAGTCAACCGGACTTTCTTCCCATATGCTCAAGGTGCACATCTTTTGGTCCATTTAGGTGTGGATCTGTTCAGAATTGACGGGGTGATCAGGAGCTTTGGCTTTCCTATTGGCCCATTCCAGTAATAATCTTTCCTTGATGCTTTACTTTCCTTTTGCATGGTGTACCACTGGCCAATGCTTTACACTTTTAGCCAATTGTCAACCTTTTCAAGCTAATTATTGCCATGACTACTATATTCCTTGACACTGGAAAAGTATTGGCTGCAAGATGATAATTATTTCGCTTTTCTGCCAAGGAAAAGTATGCAATCATGTTTAATTTCTCTGCCAATATGTACAATATATGCTGCAAATTATCATTTATGATGGTTAAACTGTGTTTCCCATGCACTGTACGGTGAATGTCGGGTATGCTGATCTAACAAACTCGACTGCAGAAACCTGGTTGCGTAGGTTCTCTCTTTGTTGCATGTGTAGAGTATGCTACCAAGGCTTTCTCTATTGTACTCTTAGGTTTGTCATGCCTTGGAACAAAATAAGATATTTTCTGTTGCAGTTGCTTCTCAGGTTCCTTAAACTACTTCATTGATTTTTTTTTTCGCTTGTTTATGTAAACATTTTAAATGAGGATTATTCTACAATCTACATATTTAAGATAATTATGTTTGAAAATTTATATCTGGAGAAGTTAATAATTAACAGCTTCCTTTGAATTGTAATTGTGTACCCGACTGTGTTGGGGCAAAATTTGGGAATGTATTTTCCATAATTTGATTTGGATTCCGATGTTGAAAGAAAAAGTGGATGTTGGCATCCAATGGAAGGACTTTCCAATAGGCAATGGAACTCGAGATGGATGATAGTATGTCTTAATATCATAGCTGAAATTCATTAGTTGTTAGATCCTTAGCCCTGATTCTATTATTTAGAAGTACTAGTTATCCTATCCTTTGAAAAACAAATCCCTTGACCTCCTGAAATATACAAATGTGTGTAATAAAAAGATTTTTTGAGGCTATGAAAATAAATGTGATTGAGACACTGTTGCAGTATCAATATCTCAATTTGATATTTGTCTATGCACGGATTATACTCCTTTGCCCGTGTTCTAGTTGTAGCTATAAACTGTCTCATTATACTTGCAGGCTTCAAGATGTAGCTGGATATGGAATTGGTGTTGCAGTAAGGGAGGAATTTGATAGAGTGTTTCATGGTCGTACATTCGGGTCTCCACTAGTTGACCTTTTAATGAAAGATGGACGTAATGGTAATGGAGATTATTTTCATTTGGATGATATTTTCAATTTCTACGTGATAATACTTTTGGTGATTGCTTGATCTGAATTTATTTATGCTTATCTCATGTCAGGTAAAATCAATGGTAGGGGATACTACTTGTATGAGAAGGGAAGTAAGCCAAAACCTGATCCCTCTGTGATACCAATCATTGAGGAGTCCAGACGGATTGCGAATATCATGCCTAATGGAAAAGTACTTTAGTTTGTGCAAAGCTACCATTGGCTTGCAATTAGCTTTGCTTTAGGATGATAGAGTCTGTGTCATTGTGCACAGTTATGGATACTTCCATAAATCTTACCTTAGTTTCAGTCGACAAACTACTAATGCAAGTATACTGAATTGCTTTTGCAGCCTATAAATGTCACTGACCTAGATATAATTGAGATGATCCTCTTTCCAGTGGTGAACGAGGCATGTAATGTTCTCGATGAGGGAGTGGTAATTCGAGCATCAGACCTTGATATTGCTTCTGTTCTTGGAATGAGTTTTCCCTCTTATCGGTGGGTGCTTTTATCGATTCTCACATTTTGCTTTGGCTAGTTGAGCTTTGTAAGCATAATGTGTGTCACAACTTTCCTCTATTTGCTTATGATGAAATCAGCTGGAGCATTTGTGAATAATATGTATGTCAAAATTCTGTTTTGTCTATGGTGAATACAGACTAATGTAAATACCTGTAGTCTTACTGGAATGGTTCGTCTTTGGCAGTGGGGGAATTGTTTTCTGGGGAGACTCGATGGGGCCAAAACATATATATTCAAGCTTGAAGAAATGGTCTAAAACATATGGTGGTTTCTATAAACCATCACGGTATATGGAAGAAAGGGCCACGAAGGGCATTCTTTTGGTAAGAATACTATTCTTAATTGTAGTTTTTCATCCCCAAGATGCGGCCATATTTTCCATTTGAATCCCTTAAAAGTGAAGACTTCTTTATTCGTTATCTTCATTGAAGATCGTGTTGGTATCCATTTTACCCGGTGTGAAATGTTTTTCCTGAATGTTGCTTTTTTATATAATTTCTTTGTTTCTACTTTTTCTTGTTTCCTGAGAAACTGAGCTATCTGAAATTCCCATGTTTCCTTAATTCCCTTGTGTACTTGCAAGCACATAGACTCTCATCTACGCATCCAGGACACGTTAAAGAATTGTGCCAATGAAGAATTATGAAACTTTGTTTCCTGCAGAGTGCACCTACTTCATCATCTACGGGATCAAAGTCACGATTATAGAGCACAAATCTCTATATTCCAGTCCGCAGACCTTACGCTGTCCAGTAAGGTAAATTTGGTGCTATCAGCTTATTTTTTAGTCCGAAAACCCTGAAAGTGCAAGCAATAAAGTTCTGTTTCCAGGATGAATTATTTTGTATAACTCCAGTTGTTTGAAACGTTCACTAATAATAAATATGCTTCACCTGTGCCTGCTTGAATGATTGGAATCAGTACTTCGTTATTTGCCGAAGCCCCTCTCGGAGGACCTTTGCACTCTGATTGTAGTCTGCGGTTTAAGAAATGTCACTAGAATTGTAATTCAAGAAAGACAACGAGCGCTCGCCGAGAGAGTAACTTCGAGTTTGCTATGAAGTAGACGTATCAATTCTGTGGAGAAATTTGGTTACTAATAATTTAAAATCCTTTATGAATAAAACGGTAACTTATTTTTAAAATTTAGAACTTTATTTAATTTAATAACATTAATTCAATGATAAATTGTGTTAATTATAATATATTATTTTAATAAAGTAGCGTGTCACGAAAATCAGTTTATATTTTATATTAACAGACGTGTATTTTATGATAAGTAAAATAATGTAATGATAATTTTATTTTTGATTTAATGATCAAAATTAATAAGAAAAATATTCTAGTTTAAGTATTATTGAAATATCGAAAATTTATCTTATTCAAATAACTTATCATCAATTAAACCTAAAAACAAATCGTTATTAGTAATGCTTAAACTAGAGCTTCTCGTTTAATATGTTTCGTTCACATCTCTTCGCAAGGACTATGATGTGAGGAGAGGCCTCAAAAGTATAAGAATTTAGTTTTGGCTATAATCGGTGATAAAACAAGCCCTTGAGTTTTAAAAGCTAGCAGAATTGATATTACTGTAAAATTAAAAAAAAAAGAACTGATATTACTGTTCTAGCGTGCAATTACATGTTAGTTTATGCCGTTTAGATAATCGGTAAATGTATACTGTAAATAGAATTTTAATGAGATTATAATTAAGAGATTTATATTCTATTAATTTATTACTCTTAAATTGTTTATAATCATTGTTCTATTTAAGTTGGACATTAATAGGGTATAAAAAGTTTAACAAAAGTTATGTTTCTTCTTAGTAAATGACATAGTCAATTTCATGAAATATAGAAACATTTAAACAAATGTATGAATGTTTGTTAAAGACGTTTATTGAATTAATCCTATATAAGAATTTCATTTAAAACATTGTTTATATGTCTATGAAAAAATTTTATTGTGATAATTATATAACTATTTTTTGACTTAAAATTATTAAAGTTATCTCATATATGAAGTGTTATTTTTTAATATTACTTACGACCTATTTTAGTTAATAGTATCGTTAAATATAATATGAACTATATTACAAATAATTGTGCGTAAAATATAAAATTCATCTTAAAATAATTAAAAAAATGTTCTATTATTCTTTGAGTCAACAAGTCTTGAGAATAACATTTGAAAATAGTTTTCAAATATTATTAATTTAAATTTAAATGTTATTTCATATCTATGTTTATATATGATAAAATAATTAAATTATACTGAATAATCATATGCAAAAAGACTATTAAAATTATTTTAACATTTTTAAATATTTAAAAAATTACCTAATTTTTGATTGATGAATATACTTAATTAGAAAAAAACAAATTAAAGAAACTACCATCCCTTTAAGGTTAGTTGACATTTAAAAAAGTTGGTATTAGTTGTTTCCATAATTACACTATCATCCCTTAACGCAATCATTCAAATCATATTAATAAAGCCTGCAATAAATTTAATAAAGTTGGTATTAGTTGTTTCCATAATTAGACTACTATCCCTTGACACAATCATTCAAATCATATTAATAAAACCTGCAATAAATCTAATCATTTAGCTAATTTGGAGGGGTGCGCCAGGCCCATGCAGCAGTGCAACACATAGGCGACGTGCCAGAGACCCAATAGCAAGCTTTTGTAGTGGTCTCCGCCCCTATAAAAATTAATTTAATATCATGTGAGTCAATGACTCACGTATCAGATATTAAACTGATAAGAACAGATACTACACTTGATCTTAGCCAAAAGGCCGAGAAAGGTA
>JANITX010000211.1:16060810-16073083 GCA_027564395.1 Erythroxylum ulei
TTTGCTGTCGTTTCGTTCCGCTTCGAATGCGTTAAGAAATCCGCTCTTTCTGCTCTTTGATTCGTTTCCGTTTCCGCTTTCCGGTTGGGATCCGGTCTCGAGATCGGGTTCCAACAATATTTCCGCTGCGCTTAGATTTGATCTTGCGTATATTTTTCAACAGTTATTGGATTTATGTACCTATTTTAGTGATTTAAACTAGGTTTTATGTCTCCTATTTGATCATAGTGAAGTTCTGATATGGAATTATGAGTTATATGGCTTTTATTCGCTGAATTGAAGATGTTTTCCACGTAAAATATTGTGTCTCACATGTGATTAATTTATGTTTATTTACATCGTTATTGTTGGTGTTACCATTGTTCAGTTCAATGGGGATAGTGTTACTCTGAATTTGTATTTTGGTAAGCTTTTGCTTCTTCTCTTTCATAAAGCGGTATCAGAGCTTACTTTAAAAACTTTTGAAAAGTCAATGGGTCTATAAGGTGAAGCAAGAAGAAAATTCTTTATGTCCATGTTTAAAGTCAGATTGGTTATTAAGGATTACAGTCAAATGAAAGGAGTTAATTTTGTGGAATTCTTCTTTCTAGTTGTGAAAATGTCTTCAATATGAGTTGTTTTGTATTTTGCTACTAGTTTTGCCTTAAAGATTGAGTACATGGATATGAAGATTGCTTTCTTTGTGGTGATTTGAAGGAACAGAGTGTTTAAGGTGAAAGGAAAGAGGATTATATTTGCCAACTAAAGAATATGGTTCGAAACAAGCGTCAAGGTAATGGTATAAGAAGTTTGAGTATATTATGAAAGAACAAGGGTATAAGAGGACTACTTTTTACTATTGCACATTTGTGAAAAAATTATGAGAATGGTTTAATTATTTTATTTGATGACATGCTCATTGTTATTCAAATGCTTCCAGGATTGAGCAGTTGAAGCAACAATTAAATAATTTTTATTCTCATTGTTATTCAAATGCTTCCAGGATTGAGCAGTTGAAGCAACAATTAAATAATTTTTTTTACTATGTAATATGTAAAGCCAAGAAAACAAATTCTTAGTATAAGGACCATTCGTAACAATGAGAAAATACTTTAAAGATTCAAGATGGATAAGACTAAATTGGAAAGCACTCCTTTTCTTACACACTTTAGATTAAGTAATAAACAAAGTCCTTCAAATGAGAGTGAGAAAGAATACATGTAGATAATTCCTTATATATCAATAGTTGGTAGTTTAATGTATGCAATGGTGTGCACCAAACTAGATATTGCTCATAATATTGGTACAGTTAGTTGGTATCTTTCAAATCTAATAAGAGAGCATTGGAATTGAGTTGTAAATTAGGAGGTATCTCTAGGGCATACCTAATTTGAAGCTTTACTTTGGAAGTGAAGATATAGTCTTTACAGGTTAGTCAGTTTCAAATATCGCAGGAGATATTGACTAAAGGAATTCTATTTTAGGTACTTGATTAACTTTGTATAGGAAGCAGTAGCTGGACAATCTAGGTTGTAAAAATATGTTGCATTAGATGTTACTATATGATAGTTAGAGTGTTATTCATCTTAGTAAGAATATGACTTTTTATTTCAGGTCTAAGCACATTGTGTGATGTATAACTAGATACGCAATTATTTGGATAAGAAGTTGCTAGGACTTCAAAATGTTCACACTGATAATAATGGTGCAATTATACTGACAAAATCTTTATATTTGTTAGTTTTGGGCTCCCTTCCTATATGGAAAAAAAAGACCTGAACTATAGATCATATTCTTATTTTTCTTTAATAAAATTTTTATTAATATAAGCTAAATCAAGTTCTAATAATCTGAATTTCCTCCTTTATTTATTGTTTTCTTTAATTTTTCTCTTGTATTATCAAGAATTGTTATTTATAGATGTTATTGGGATTATATACCAAATTTGGTGATTGAAACTAGGTTTTGTAATCTCAATTTGAATATAACAAGGTTTTGATTTGGACTTTCAAGTTTCATGGGTTTTACTCTTTGATTTAAAGATGTTTCTATGTTAAAAAAATGTCTCTTGTATGGTTTGTTTATATTTATTTTACATCGTTGTTATTGGTATTGTCATTAGTATTTTATTTTGGGTATATTTACTTTCTAAGAGGTTTAATCAAGTGGAACGTCTGAGAAATTCATTTGTCCTTATGTGCGTTGTAAGAGATTTTAAAAGGTCCATATTGAGATGGAAGGGAATTAAGTATGTAATGCATAAGGAAAGACTCGGACATTTCAACCTTAAGAGACCTCAATTGAGCTGCAATGTCCCTCATTTGCATGATGTGCTCACACACACCTCTAATACTTGTGAGCTTTATTGATGATAACTTAGTCATTAAGGTGCTACTAGGGCCTTATCTGAAGACTCAAATTATTCATCAATAGCCTTCAATAGATTCCTAACATGATCACTCTCTCCAACAGAACCATGAATACTAGGGTGAATTTTGGTCTTTATGTACATCATGCTGAGGCGATTAGATCGCTCCCAATGTTCATAAAGAACAATTTCAGCCTGAGTGCTAATTTCAGTAGGTATAGGTGGTTCATCTTTTCAAATAGCATAATCAATATCCGTACACCCTAATTGGAGGAGAATCCTCTCTTTCCATATTTTATAGTTATCACCATTCAATTCGAGAATATCACATTGAATATCAGAAAAATTTACAGGTTGAATAACTGCACAAAATTCAAAATACATGCTTATGTCACCAAATTTGTTGAAACAAAGAAACATGTATCTTGTTTTACCAATGTTAAAACATGCAATCACATTTCATATATGAATTATATAACAATTAAATCTTCCCGAGGGTTAAGCTTTAATTAAAAGATTCATACATACTATTTATGATGAAACTATCAAATTATATTCTTTTTCTTAATACCTGGGGTAAATTAAGAAAAAGACAATTTGTTATTCCATCCTAATTAATCATGCAAATATAATAAATCTTCCTGCGGGATAAAATTTGTTATATTTAAATATGATTAATTACAATTTGTGTCATTTTACTAGATGTGATCCATAACATATAATATATATTTTTAATTAATCAAAGATGTTGTGGCTAATCTTCAACTAATTAAAATTATATTGATCACATGACACTTCATTTTGTGCAAAACTATGAATAATAAAGGTTCTACTTCATCCTTTACAATTTATTATAATGAATCAATATCATATATTTGCATAAAATAAATATATATGCATGAATTTCAAATCAAACAATGATTTAAATAATGTAATTTAATAAAATTGGGCTAATATGTTAAAGCTGGAATATTTATAGGTTCTATATATAAATACAAAATAAATATGAACCATAATGTAAATACAGTATATTTTACACTGCCTTTATTCACTTCCATCTATGGCTGACCAAACAATTTATTATTTCCAACTATAAACTTAAAATTTTCAATGAACCCACAAAATATAAGCTTTAATTCATGTATAGCTTCTCCATAATTCATTTTGGTCAAGAATTCATGCAACAATAAATGCAAATGTTTCGCCCCTTGAAAAGTTTTTAAATTTACAAAAATTATGTTAATGCTGTAAAACTAAAGCTTAAAGCTTACAATAATGGCCTCAAATATCAAAAGAAATTTTGCGTGGGCCGTTGTTTGGAAAGTTTTGAGCAAATGTTGCAGAAATCTTGTTTATCGATGATGACAGTTCTCTGATAAATATAAGAGGGCTCTTCTAAGCTTTTAGCAAATGCAAGAGATGGTGTATGCAGAATATTCTAAACTTAGGGACCCAATCTTCTTATATTTCTTATTATCTTCCATCAAAACAAAAGAAGGATGTGATTGTTCAAGTGGAAGGACAAAAGGGTTCAAAATGAACAGACACGATCCATCATAAAGGAAACTAACGGGTAACATCTATAATACAAATGTTAATGATTTTAATTTATTTTGGATGGGAGAATTTGTATCTTTAAATCATTCTCTCTTATATCATTATATGTGAGCACTTTATTAGGGGTTACTGACTACACACCTTTAACGATCACACTTCCAAGTTTCAAACTCTTACCCTTCAGTTTTAGCTCTATAAATAAAGTAGCTTTTGTTTATAAAATAAACGATAATGTTGTTTAACAGTTTTGTTCAACAGGTTTAATAACAAGCGAAGATCGATAATGTTATGTAATGGAAGTCGTCATTTTCACTCCAAAATCAATCAAGCAACGATAGATTCGCATCCTTGGCTTGTACATGTGGAAAATTCTACAGTTCGTTGAAAGAATTAAATTGCTTACCGACCCAGTTATTTCTTTGTTTTGGGTTCTTAAATTCTCATCTGTTTTCAACTTTTCGCATTTTCTGGGATTAAAAGACCTCTAGTCCAAGTTCGGTTGATTCCGTGAGGCCCTACTTTTCAATCATTCGCGTGGATCCATCTGAAAATTTTTCAAATTCTTCATCCATAGATTAGTAAGACCAATTAGCATCTGCATCAGATCCTACAATCTGTTAAACTTTAAAAACTTTTAAACTGAAAATCGTTTCCCACTCTAGAACTAATCCCTCAACTTTCATCACCCATATTTTGAACATTTTCAACCATCCAGAAGGAACCTTTGCACAAACACAAGAAAAATCAGTGACACAGGATTGTCAACCTCCCTCAGGATACAGCAATAACACATCAGGACTGATGCACAGTATGGCGGCTGTTGTGTTTAGGTGGAAACTTGCTGAGAAAAACGTAAAGCAACCATCCCCTGGAATCTACACAGTATAGCATAATAATTGTATACCATCATTTACAGTTAGCCAGATACTTCATTTCAGTTGATGCACATGGTTCATTAAATGCAATTTCATACCTATCAAACGCCCTAAGGGAAATAGGTGTGCAATTTGCATCCAATTCAATTTGGTCCAAGTACACCCAATCTAAGTCTATACACAAAAAGACCAATTTAAGTCTCTTGTACAAAAAACAATGGATCGATCCATGCTTTCACATTCTGGAATTGTACAGTAAAATGGATGACAAGAAATGCAAGGATCATTTAACACCAAAATCTCTTTGTTTATTTTACAATATAAATTTACTTGTACTAGTTATGTCCATCTTTTGGGATGAGCTAGGGCAATTGATTAATGGACTCCGTTTAACACTGAATCTATTGCACCTGTAAAGCACTTCGACGTTCTTCAAAGCTCAAGAAAACTGGATTGAAAAACCAGTGCTAGTTTTTGAAATGTTCATGGGGCCAAAGTCATCAAAATCAGAATCTGATCCCCTTTCATTGTAATCATACCATCCACTAGGAGAATCCTCATCTTTCCCACTATTTGTTAAAGGAACTCGAAGCTCAGAGATGGGAGCTGGAAGAGGCTCTTTGCTAAAGTACTCATCATGTAGTAATTCCATTGCAGTAGCTCTACTAGCAGGTTCATAACATATAAGCTTCTTGATTAGAGCAATTTCATCACGGGATCGATCAGCAAGACATGCCTCTATCCCTATGGGATTTTCCACATTAGCAAAGGAAATTGTTCTATAATCAGGCAGTTTTAGACAACCTGGCCATACTTCCTCTGTCAAGTTGCCCAAGACATTGATAATCCTGCTGAGTTGATCAATGTCAGAAGCCCCTGGAAAAAGTGGTTCAAGGGTCAAAAGCTCAGCAAAAATGCAACCAAGTGACCAAAGATCAACCTCCATCCCATAGTCCATAGATCCATATAGTAGTTCAGGGGCCCTGAACCATCGAGTTCCAACACATGAAGTGAGTGCACCATGCCCATCACCGCCAGCATCATAAACCTCATAAGGACTTCTTAACATATCATCTTCAAAATCACTTGCTGTGCCAGTGGCAAGACAAGAAGTATTCCCATCTTGAATACTAACTGTTTCCCTGTCAACTTCGTCCGAAAAATCTTGGCCCTTGAACTTGCCAATATCTCTAAAAGTTAGCTCTCTACTGATCATTCCTTGACCTTGGTGTTCATGGTCTTCTTGTGAGGACTGAGGAACAACTTGTGGCAGAAATAAATGGTCTTGATTCAATGAGCTGTTTTCAAAAGACTGAGGGTTCTCATCAACTGCAACAAATCCAGGCTCCATGAGTATCCTTGCCTGAAAAAACAAGAACTTAGTCTTTTCCTACTTGGTTAAGATGCAGAAAGTACCACTAAACAGCGCAATGTCACTGTTAGTCGCAGATCTCGTCGATTCCATTTACACAAAAAAATTAGGTGAAAGTAAAGCTAGTATCCCAAAAAATGCCCCATTTCAGTTTTGCCTGGAACCAGCTAAATCGGATATACTAGTAATGAAAAAACCACAGAAAACAAATAAAAATCGATATTCCAATACCACGTTTGTTTAACTTCACTTATTACAATTTCTTTCAAAGGCAATACTTCAGGAGAGATAAAAACACAATCTTTCATACATTTGACAAAGACACTCTAAATAATCACCGAACACCGTGATTTAAATGGTTAATATACCAGATCTTCTAAATGTTCATCTCTAATTAGATGGATCGGTTACAGGTTGAATGCAAACACAAAAAGCGTCAGAATATCACAAATTCATAACTAAAAGAAAAAAATACCTGACCAAAATCAGCCAATTTAAGAACCCCATCATCAGAGATCAACAAATTACTAGGCTTAAGATCACGATGGACGATCATATTCCTGTGACACGCATCAACTCCAGACAAAATCTGAATCATCCATCTCTTCACCTCCCCTACTCCAACACCGCCATTTCTTTTTGCGTCCTTAATAACAGCCGCCAAATCGGTCCTCAAGAACTCCAGCACTAAAACCGCGTCCTCGTCTTCTCTCCAAAAGTACTCGTGCAAGACGACGACGTTGGGGCAGTTGTGGAGGAGTTGCAAGGCCTCGACTTCCCTGAACGCCGCCTGGTAATCGTGGACCTCCTTGAGCGCCACCGTGACGTTGTCCGAGATGCGTCGGGCCTTGTAGACATCGGCGTAGGCACCGGAACCCACGCGTTCCTGGATGTGGTACTTTGCGGTGATTTCGGGTCGGGTGTAGATGCTCCAGCTCTTGGAGGGTGGCGTAGGCGGAGAGTGGTGGTCCATGGCGGCGATAATTGTCTCCGATTGCAAAAATGCTGAGGTTTAGATCGCAGTTGTAGCAGCGGGTTGTTTATTGAGTTCGTTGGTGTGAATTGACCAGTGATTATGACTAACCTAAATTACTAATATGCCCCCCTTGACTTATCTTATAAGATAGATTTACGTCTTATTGTGCTGATTCTATTGAAGATTAGCTAATAGAAAACTAATACTATCAATTATTTTATTTAAAAATATTTAATAAAATTAAATTTTTAGTATTAATTATTTACGTATAAAAAAATTTGTAAGGATTTTCGCACACATGTTACAATCCCAGCATCGAGTATTAAAAAAGAGAGAGGCTATATTTATATCTCTATCTTAATTTCTTTCTCTTTTCTTACTAATTTATAATAACTTTTGAATACAATCGAATTTTCATTTCTCAATCTCTCAACAATTATTAGAGCAAGAGTGTTTTCAAAAATAACAAATTTAATTCGTTAATTCAATCAGTTAAATACTAAGTATAATTATCCTCGGTTTAATATGATCAAACAATTAAATATACCTTAATTCACCAAAAAATATTTGATTAGTCATTTATCAAACAAGATCTTGTATCATTTCAATTCAATTGGAATGTCTACTCTTTCTCTGCTGATCACGTCCTTGATATAATTCAATGTATTGGTATAATATGTCTATCAAATATTATTTAAATATTTTCTATTTATTAATATCATCAACTATATTTTGACCTAAGAATTTAAAAAATTTAATTACTAAATTAAATTGATATAACTATAGGAAGAGAATTTAGTACTGCCCGTAATCACAATCAGGATGAAGTGTACATGAATGTGGAACTTACAAGATTAGTAGGTTGTAAACCCATAAAAAAGAAAAGCCCATGATTATTTTAGCATTATTGTCATGAGTTCTACTAGTCTACTACTGGCTTAGGGTAGGGAATTGAATGCACTAACGTTAGAGCTTTTAACAATTATAATGCGAAGGCCCACACGTCACATGCACATACTTCACTACCTTTGCTCCCACATCTATATTATCATTGTTGGAGTAATTAAAGTTTTTAGTTTTAGTTTTTATTTTTTAAATAAAAATATAAATCTATTCAATTGTTAGTATTTAATAATTACATATTAGAAAATTTATTTTTATAAATAAATTTTATCTTAATCTCTTATACAATATTTTTTGAAAATTTACTAGTAAAAATATATTCATAATTTTTAATAATTAGTATTAAATAATTAAAATAAGACGAAGTCTAATATTATTAAAATTTAGATAATTCTCTATATATAATTTTTAAGTTTTAAACCAAAATATTTAAAAATGATATAAACGACTAGGAATTTGCGGTATTAAATAATTACCAAATTAAATGTAAGTGTCAGCTAGTGAAAATATTAGATGCTTGTTGGGTTTGATTTGGACATGAAGCTCCTAACTTTAACTGATTCGAAAAACATAGATAAGGTAGTTACTAGTTATAAACTAACTCGAAAGCATTTAGGAATTGAAAAGATAAATGCATTTATTGTTCTAGAGTTTGCGTTCAATTCAGTGCATGTTCTTGCTCCAATAGGTTGAATCCCCAACCCCAAGGGCTCCCAGTCGCAGGCCCGACCACTGTTGGAGGATTGAATCACGGTATAATCTTAGTTAGCCCCCTAACAGAGCGGTCCACTCTATCCTGTTACCGGGAATCGAACTTAAGACCTTGCTCCAATTGACCCTGCTAGTTGGCCAACCAAGCTACCCGTGCGGGCAATTCAGTGCATGTTCTGCATCTTAACATATCATTTTAATATCTAAGTTTAAATACCAAATAAGTGATAGTATAAGGGATATACTATTCATGCACCAAAATCAGTAGGAGTACTAACAGTCCAGGAGGAGATTTCAGATTTGAGCGAATGATTGATTCCCTCCCTCCATGGCTTTGCCATCCAGTTTGTCGGATGAAGATAACTGTTTTATAGGGTATATTACACACAGAAACATGTCAATTCTAACACACAACCCAATCTGCTTTTCATTTATGGAAGAGCAGGAAGTTTGCTTTCGTTTCGCCATTTCAGTCTAAGCAACACATCCTCCACACATGATGCTCCTGCAACGTCCGAAAAACAACTGGTGCTTAGTTAACAACTACAGTTGATAATTTACGACAAAGGATTCATCTTGAAATTGATGCTCGTGATGGGAATGAGGACAAGCACAGTTTTAATCAGCATGCGTTTATCAGGTGAGCTTATCAACTTTCAGTTTAGGGATGTTTCAGTTTGTCTTGTCCTAGTTT
Source organism: Erythroxylum ulei (assembly GCA_027564395.1). Taxonomy (NCBI): domain Eukaryota; kingdom Viridiplantae; phylum Streptophyta; class Magnoliopsida; order Malpighiales; family Erythroxylaceae; genus Erythroxylum; species Erythroxylum ulei. The sequence continues at coordinate 16,070,246 of JANITX010000211.1, forward strand.
TGAAGGTGCACAATATATATCGGGAAAGCAATATACCAATTTAGGACGATCAATAGAGATTCAAGGGCTAAAGTACTTACGCAATTGCTCTACCAGAACTTTGGCGCCTTCTTTTCCTTGCCATTTCTGTCCTTCTTGGAGGTTGAAGAACAACCTTGATTGCAGTATCAAACACAGCTTTGACATTCTGCACAATCACTCAGTAATCACGTAAGGTGTATGGCAATCAGAAAGGATCCCTAACAATAAACTGCGAAAGATCAAATTTCCAAGTCTCTGAAGTGATCTAATCTACCTGCTGGGTCTTGGAGCTGCACTCAATATATGCCGCTGCACCAATTTGTCTCCTTAGTTCCTCTCCCTAATTACAAAAGCTGAATTTAGCTGAAGACATAAGATAACTCATTTCTCGGCCGTATAATCTCAGCTTTGGCGGTAACTTAAGGTGATGAAAACATACCTGAGCAGATGTTATCACATTAGAATTCATAGGATCACCTAGATATCCTCTGTCTTCACGAAGATCTATTAAAAGATAAAAGCAATCATGTCAGTAACCTGCAAAAACAAAATTAGCATAATTACATTTCAAGTCTTTATAAATTGCTCACCCAATTTAGTTCCAACAAGAATAATTGGAACATTTGGTGCAAAGCGATGAAGCTCAGGCCTCCACTGATGAGACATCAAATGTTCGTTCCAGTTAAATAAGGATCATCAAAGGCAAAAGAGCAGAAACACAACATCCATTTAAAAGAGCAAATTGTACAAGGTAAAAACATTTTGTCGTATCAGTTGCAAGATTGAAATAAGATGGGAATTTAAATTGAACTGTTGGTAGAAGACACTTGACAAATCTAATCTCATCTGAAACGTAAACATAAAGAAATTGATAGTTGTAAAAGGAAAAGTGTGGAGCTGTGGTGAATTAAAATTTAAAAATGAAGAAGAGCATCAAGATTAGAGTCCCTACCTTCTTGAGAACATTTTCGTAACTTGCCCTGCTAATTAACGAGAATGCCAACACAAATATATCTGCTCCTCTGTAACTCAGTGGTCTCAGCCTGCTGTAGTCCTCCTGACCTTTAATGGTGATGATAAAAAAAGTGATAACTAAGTCGCAGAAGACTACATGATTTGAACCTCGCACCAGCCTCTGAAATTACTAAAATAAGAACTATGGACTCGGTACGTGAGGAATACTCGCTAACATACCTGCAGTATCCCAGAGTCCTAAATTGACAATGTTTCCATCCACAGACACATTAGCACTGAAATTATCAAAAACTGTGGGTATATAATCCTGCAAAAACAATGAAAAATACCTTGCTTAAAGCTAAGGAATAAACAAATTCTAAGGTTACAAACTAGAAGTAAAGTGGAGACCCTTTTCAATGGATCTCGTTCAAACCCTTCCAGGAAAGATAAATTGCAAAACAACGTAAAAAAAATCTAAACTTTTTTTTAGATCCATTTTGAGGGTGAAGAACCCATGGGCAGAAATGCCTCAAACAAGCAGGAAAGAAAGAGTTAATTGGATGACTTACAGTGGGGAACTTGTTACTAGTGTAACAAATGAGCATACAGGTCTTGCCAACGGCTCCATCTCCGACTGTAACACATTTAATGAACCTGGAAACACTCATCTTCTTCAGAATGAACTCACAACTTACCCAGCACCCAGTAGTTCTTTTAGCTAAAGCTACCAACACAAGTGTGCTAAAACTCTGTGGAAGGTGTTCATCCAAAAGAAAGTAGATTCTTCAAAGAAAAAGGTCGAACAGTACAAGTTAAAATGAACAAGGGATGAAGGATAAAGAGTACAAGGGCATGAATGCATATAGATGACACGTTACAAGAGAGGGTATCTGTCTCAAGTGAGCGTCGGACTCTTCAAGGCTACTGACTAAAGAAACGACTAGTAAAGGTACAGACAAACTTGATGGAGAGGAGAGAGACAGTGAGCAAGCTTGTCCGTAGTCAAAGGGTCCACGCCACTGAACTTTATCGTCCCACTCCCACTCGATAAAATTCAAATGACTCGGAGAAATTGGATCCACTCTCTCTTATCTCTCTCAAACGGTATTGTAATGTTGGCCCCTCCTTGCGTTGGTATCCATGCAAAAACAAATTGTTTATATGTTCATACAGAGACTTGTTTGTCTTTGGTAACAGAACAGTATTTTAGCCTTTATTAGACCTACTTCAGGGTTCGTTGGAGCGTTGTAGTAGTAGTCTCGTGGGTGCTTGGTTAAGGAGTATGAGAATAAAATAATGGGAATGAAATGAATGGTAATGATTGGTTGGTTATTATGATTGATTGAATAGTTTTTTTATACCCAAGTTTTAGTTAATGATCCATACCCTCCATATATGGGAGGAATGAGATTGATTCCTCCCAACACTAATTTTTTAACTTTTTAATGAGAAATTTTAATTAAATGTAATTAATTTAAATATATTTAATTAAAATATAAAATATAATTAATTAAAGTATAATTAACATTTAATTAGTTAATTAAAATATAATTAATTACATGATTAATTAAAATCTAATTAATTAATTAAAATGAAATTAAAATAAAATATAATTAATTAAAATGTAACTAATTAGTTAATTACAATAAATTAAATTAATTAAGATATTATAATTAAGATATTATAATTAATTATATTTTAATTAATTACAACAAATTTTATTATGGTTGTAATTAATTACAGTAAAATCAAATTATAATTAATTACAACAAATTATATATATAATTAATTAATTATATTAAACTATGTTACTTGATTTTACTGTAACAACGAAATGGTGGATATTATGGTTGTGTCGAT
>JANITX010000211.1:16099924-16129073 GCA_027564395.1 Erythroxylum ulei
AAATGGAAGATGGAAGCATATGTATCCCATTTGTTCCTACTAAAGAACAAAGAGCAGATGTCTTCACAAAGGGGCTACTCAGACAACCATTTGAAGACCAAATTAGCAAGTTGGGCATGATAGACATCTTTGCACCAACTTGAGGGGGAGTGTAGAGAATCCTATAATAATAGATAGAATCCCATAATAATAGACAGTCCATTAATTAAGGGATTATCCTTATAGAGTATTCTTAGTTGTAATATCTAGCTATATTAGGGATATTTCCAAATAAGGAATCTTCCTAATTAGGAAGACTCTCATAACTATGTACCCTAGCTCTATATAAGAATAGCAGTATCTGTACATCTTTAATTATCATTTGAATAAAAATCAGAAGCTTTTACAATATCTAGCTATATTAGGGATATTTCCAAATAAGGAGTCTTCCTAATTATGAAGACTCCCATAACTATGTACCCTAGCTCTATATAAGAATAGCAGTATTTGTACATCCATTTTTATCATTTGAATAAAAGTCAGAAGCTTTTACACACTATTGGTTATTGTGCCCCTGATAACATGTTACTATGAGAAAACATGCCAAAATGAAGTTTGATCTATGGGCCTCCAAAAGCAGTTTCAAACACCACTTCAACACGATAACAAACATAATTTTTCTTTACTCAGAAAACTAAACATGAACTTACGTGTTTTTGAATAGGGCCAGACCGAGGGTGGGAAAGTTATCAAATCCACATGAATCTCCAATGCCACTAAAGAACCACTTAAAACAGCTCCAAACCAAACTTATGCTTAAGTATTTCCCCAGACACTTGACTTGCTTCCTGCAGACAAGTCATATATAAGACATATTATTGGAATTACTAATTTTAGCTCTGTACTTTCAGTTTGAGAACATAATCAACCACAATGTCAAAAAACTACAAAAATTTCAAAAAAATATATTAATATTGTTTCTACAAATATTAAATAAAAAAACAAGAAAATAAGAACACAAAAGTTCAAATGACACCTAAAGATCAGAAGCTCAACCAAAACTTCCTTTGATAATTGACGAGTTGCTATTGTGCTCAATAACAAATTATAGAATCAAACCTTCCATTGTAGAGGCAGAGGTCTTTTCAATGTTCCTCGTGGACAATAAACTACTTTAACAAAGAGTTTAAACAAGTGGTACAAAGGTATAATAATTAAGGATCTAATATGAATTTACTGCGCAAGCTCAGCTCCAGCATTGGTGTGAAAGCTATTAATCAACATCGCGGTGGCTGTGCCACTTGGATAAGTAAGCTTGTAATCCATCACCATGACCTTACAATTGAAATACACACAGACACGTCAAAAAAGAAAGCCATGATCAATTAGTTTACATCAAGTAAACACAACACACGTTTAACTGACTTGAAATTAGCTTCAAAAACAACATATATACACACACCTTACGAAGGGGAACAAGACTGAAAAGTCCAAGAAAACTGACAACAAAAAGAAAACCAATCATCCATCCCAATCCAGGGTTTTTCACATCTTCTGCCCTATTCCCTCTGTAATCTGCCCCTATCAAATTGTACGTTTTCTCATCCATTGCTATCATGGACGATCCAAACCCTCCTGTTTTATTATCAATCAAGATATATGTATTAATATAAACTCCAAATACAAAAGGTAACAAAAATTTGATCATAAAAGCCGCAAAAGTTTTTGTAGTTTTAACACCAAGACGGACCACTAAAGGCGAGGCCGTAGCAAGCGACGACGCAGGTCTGAATGACAGTGTTCTCTTGTTTGGTGAAGGGAGCAACTCTAATCCCAAACCTCCATAACAACTCCGTCCACGACTTCAAGAAGAAGAATCCCAGTAGACCCGCGGCTACGTTCAAGGACGGGATGATCCCCACTGTTAAATTGAGCTTGTGTGTGATGATGCAGAACAGAACCCCCAGCATCGCGCTCACGACCAGCCCTCTTATAGTAATTTGGTCCTTCCATTCTGGAACAACCTCCTCCTCCCCCTCCTCCTTCCCAAACACGGCCTCGATTTTCTGGGATTCATCTAACAGCAACGGTTCTGATATCTCCCTTCCCATGCTTCTATCTTGACAGAGTCAAATGTTGTACTGTGAGGGATGGATTTTGATACAGTGCGGGAGAGGTGTTGGATTAGTAAAGAAGACGCCTTGAATAGTAGTTGGTGTTCTGACACTATTGGTGTTGTTGGTTTGCCGCAACAGTTCTTAGGTTGCTTGCCAAAAATATCTCCGACGTCGAAGTAGAAAATTGATAAACAGAGGTGTACTTTTGTCCATTTGCGGCCCATCATGCACAATGCCGAGTTGTCGGTGACGATACACTTAGTAGCTTAGGTATGTCAGGCAAACAGCGATTAGATTAGGCCCATTTACAATTCTATTAATATTGTACACGCGTCAACATCTTCCTGCCAAGAATAAAAAGGTTGATTTCATTTTTATACATTAATATCGTCCAACCAACAATACAACTGTTTGTTTTATTTTCAAATTAAAGCAGTTGTTTAAATCCATAAAATATCAAATACCTCTCAACAGAACCTTCAGGATTGTTTGGAGATGATTGCACCCTTGCACCGATCAACAAAACCAATGCTTCATAAACAAAAACAAACAAACATGATTAAAAGGAATTATTTGGAAACTATAACATTTCTGAAACTTTAATAAACAAACACTACATAGCTCAGGAATTGGTCAGATGCTATACATAATTGCATATCCAATATAGGCATCACTGAAATCTACATATAAGGTGAAATATGTAGTAACAAGTAATGGTAGGTGGTGTATCAGAAAGAAACTTGCTAAAGCCATAAAGAACAACTTATGGATGCAGAAATTCCTTCAGAATGTTGTTAAGTTTGAAATTTCATCATTCTTTAATCATTATACTTTCATTTGGCATTGTTCCTTCTCATTATGATTCCACTTTCTTTCTATGGTAATTATCTTATTATGTAGTAGTTATTTTATTTCAAAAATTTATTAGTTTAGAAGTCTATTTTTAGTATAAGAGTAAGTTAGTAGATGCCTTTTCTAATTAGTTCCTAAAGACGAAATCCTATTAAGTCAAATTCGTTCTGAATTGGAAAGGAGTAATGTTGTCTTAGATAAGGACTTATATGGTTATAAAAAGTTCTCACACTTTCTTTTTACATTGAGACATATTTTGAAAATTCAGAAGAATAAATATGGTCAGCTTGTTGCGCATAGCGCCAATGTAAAAGCTCCTGAACCATTTGAGTTCGATGCAAGCATGGCCACAGGTTTCATTAAACATGGAAACCAATACCTAAATGAGGGTTCAAAGCTGAATGCTGAAACTTTTGCTGGTCCTATGGAGACAAATTCATTGTCATTTCAAGGGAAGAATGTGGAAGATCCTTTACAAAATGCAGAAGCAACAGAAGAGTCACCTACATCTCTAAACAAGTCCACCAAACTGAATGTTGAGCAGCCACCAGGAAAAATGGACCAGTCCTCTGATGTTAGTGAAAATGTTCATAGAGTGACAGATCCAAATAGAACCGACATTCATCTGGCTCCAGTTAAGCAAGAAGAATCTGCTTCAAAAATTAGGCTAGTTAAAAATATATGGAGAAGATGGTTCGGAAACAGTGATGACTGGTCGGGGGTAAAAATTGGTGAAGTTAAACGGAATTCACCTGCTGCTCGAGAAATCTCTGATAAGATCAAAGATGGTTCCGAACAGAAAAAAGTTGAAAAATATGTGAAGTCACCAACTCAGGATGTGGATCTAGAACATTTAGTGGCATGTTCTTCGTCTAATACAGGATCAAATCGTGAGAAAGAAAATGATATCAATATTGCAACACTAGCTGAAACATCCAAGGAAAGACCGGGTTTACTTGCTCGGATTATGAACAGGTGTAAATTCTGGAGAAATAGTTCGGACTTTTCTATACCTAGTGACCCACCCATCCAGCAGATAAAGACCTCTTCTGCAAAGCATGATATGTTTTATGAGGATTCTTTCTGGAGAGAGATGGAATCCTTTATTTACACTCAGAAAGGATCTCTTATCATCTCGCAGTCGATGACAAGGTTCATAATCCACTTGTCTTATCCTTTGCACACACCATTTATATGCCTTTTCAGACTGATCAGCTAGTCTTTTTCTTTTGTTTATGTTCCTATTCCTTTTTTTCCTCATATTATCAAAGTGAAGCTTTTAAAGCGATCATGTTGTTTACATATTGAAGTTTTTGGATTATCGAACTAGAAACAGGTGTCATTTATCCCAATCTAACTTTAGCTTTCTAACATCTGTTTTTCTTGTGTTCTGGTTTTGTTTCCTTGTGTTTCTAACCAGCAATTCTCAACTGTTAGTATTTGATTTGCTACATTCTCTAGTTCTCTTTCTCTGTGTTATTTTCTGTTTTCTTTTCCTCAATAAGTTCTCCTTCCCGGTTCTTAAAAAGAGAATTTTAAATTTAGGATGATCTAATTTTATTACATCCTAAACAGGTTTTAATTGTCCACTTTTAGCCTTACCCCTTTTTCGTCACTTGGCAACTTTTCATAGCTCTTTTAACTAATCCAGTATGAAACATGCTCAGGTTGAAATGCTTACCAATCTTATGCTATTTGTGAGAAAATAACAAAAATAAGTACGTGCTCTTGTTGCATTGCATGTTAAGTGTCCCAAATTGTTGTTATTTTTCAGGAAAGAGATGGCATTGACTATGCAAAAGGAAGGACCTTTGGTTCTCAAATCTCTCAGTGAAAGTGATGTCGTGAGATTGGTGGATATACTAATAGCAGAGAAGAGGTGGGTGGAAGAATACCCCACCAAAGCTTCACCTTTCAAGCTTGCTCACTCTGATGAAAAGAATACGGCCTCAGATGATTCATGCAGATTAAATGGATTAAGCTCCATCTTTTCTAGCAAGCAGTCACAACGTAATAGAGCAGCTGAACAATATGGAGATAAAAATAACCAGAATATCACAAATGCTGGAGTTTCTTTGGGTTCGACCAGAAAAAGGCATCAAGAAATATATCGCACTAAATTGTTAGAGGACTGTTACAAGCTTGTGAAGGAGGTTCTGAGGGATTATCCAGAAGGATATAATATTGGTCTTTTTAGAAAGTTGTTTGCTGATAGATATGGCTATAATATTGATATTGAGAAGTTGGGTTACTCAAAATTATCATCTCTTCTACAGACAATACCTGGGGTGTACATAGACTCGACTTATATGATGCCTTCTAATAAAGTCCCTAATATTTCCACATTGGATACTGCTGTTCCTGATTGTCAAGACAGTAATCCCGGTTATAATTTAAAGCATTTTGATAGAGAATCCTCTGATGAAGTAAAAAAGGAAGATGAATCTGATTCTCCCTGGGAGGAACTGGGTCCTGTTGATAGCTCCAGTTCTAGCAGAAGAGGTCAGAATTCCCTGTTAAAAAGAAAAGCAACAGAAGAAAAACAGCAAGATGTTTTTCCTGGTTATGAGTCTTCCCTGTCAGATGATGAATTGACGGAATCAGATGGAGAGTCTTCAACTATGGCTGGATCTACGAGGCAGGCAAAGTGTGGAGTAAATGTTGATGATAGCTCATTGCTACAAATTCTTGATTCATGGCATGACAGCAAGAAAGGTGACAATGGAGAAGAGAAATCGGAAAATGTGGAAGGCCTGGTCAATTGTTCCACAAATCATTTACAGACATCCGATTCATCGGGACTAGGTGACACGGTCGGAACTCCTCTGGAAAACTTCGGCGGAAGCCGAAAGACCTATTCTTTTGTTTCAGACCCTGTTGAGGACAAGTTAATGGAGGGCATTTTAGGTTCTTTGAAGAAAGCCGAGGAGTCCAGGGTACATAACTGACGAACGTTAAAGAGCAGTAATGAGTTCATCCTATGCACCCTAGGTAGTGCATCGCAGAAGCTGAGACACCAATTTTTCAGAGCATATCTGATTTCCTTGCAGGGATGATTGTGCTTATGTTTAGACGGTTTACCCCTAGGTTAGGTTGAAGAGCTTCACACTTCTATGGCCATTTTGCAAAAGATTATACAAGTTAATCCTGGAGTGGGTTAACATTTCTACAGATTAATATATTTCATCGATTCATATGTCCTTTTGAAAGCTATCAGTTTCAGGCTTAAAGCTCCCCTGGTTTCAATTTAAGAACTGATGCAATATGGATATAGATTTACATTTTTTACTTACTATAGTGTTGGTAAGCTCAATCTGATTTAAAATTTGGTTAACTTAAATCCAATTTAGTCCAACCCTAAATTATCTTTTCTTAAAAGTAACATCACAGAATAAGTCATTGCAACATTGGAACATGATTTAAAGCACGAAAATAGTTTATGCTTTTATTTAAGTCTAAAAAGAGTTGCAAAGAAACAGATAAAAAAACAACCCAGAATTGTTTAAGAACATAGAACATGCCACAAGCAATGAAGTAAAATAGATCATTCCTGGATAAACAATGAAGATAAAGGGGAAGAAGTAGACTGTAAATGGGGAAATAAATACATTTATAGATGTTGAAGGAGCAGGCGTCCAAATAAGGAAATCCAAGACAAAGCAAGTTGAGGAAGCCAGCAAAGTCAGCAAATTCCAAATCATCGATCAAGCAAGGACGACCATCATTTTTAAGCCATAAAATCACAGACTTACCTGACCCTGGAGCGACCAACGTTTCGACACGCAGAGATCCGAAAAGATCCAGAGGAAAGAGCAGTCGGGGTTGAATGGCAGTCGGGGATGAAGACGAACAGTAGTCGGGGAGAGATTATGTCTTGGGCACGCAGAGATCCGGAGGGAAGAAGACACACGTTGGAGTCGGGGACGAAGACGAACAACAGTCGAGGGAGAGCCGGAGTCGGGGAAGAAAACGGACGTTGGAGTCGTGGGCAAATGAGTCAATGGGCAGATGTAAGTCGCGGAGACAGGGACATGTTGTCCTTGTCCTCCCTTTTTGGGAGAGACACAAATTCATGTCCCTGTCTCCTGGAGACAGGGGACAGATCCCAAGAGACATGAACCAAACGCTCATGGGGGCAGGATTTTCATGTCTTGTCTCCTGTCCCCGTCCCCGGGGACAGCAACCAAACGTAGGGATAGGGACACAATTGATTATTACAAGGTCAAAAATAAATGCTTATTATTTTGAATCAAGTTCAATGAAATACATATGTTGTAATAGAATGTACAATATCATGATTACTTGACAAGGATCCTAATGTATATACCACATAATGTAACACCCCACTCTCGCAGGACCCAAACCCGACATCGTAGGTGATATCCGAATTTGTGTCCCGCGATGGTGGCGTGCTATCGCACTAAAATAGTCAAAACTTAGACAATTTTTTTTAATACAATCAAATGCGCTTCCAAATGAGTAAACAATTTGGGATCGCTTTATTTCGTAAACATTTTCAATCATAATAATATAATTAACAAAATTTTAATAGCCATTTGGGGCCCTTTACAATTATAAAACATTTTTAGTTATAATGACTTTACATTACAACATAAATCTATTTGTATACACATGGTAAAAAAATTTCAGAATCCAATATTTATACAAAAATTGCGGAATACAAATTTGTACAAAAATAAGAAAATACAAAATGCAGACGCGAATTGATCCCAACCTCTATCTTTCACTCGCATGTAGTACGTATACTCCTGTTGCCTAATAGGGTATTCTTCTGAGTCCTGGAAAATATTTGCAAATTTTGGGTGAGTTTTGCGAACTCAACCCAATCACGTAACACTTAATTCACATCATTTCACACTTCACATTCAATACAATTTAATCACTCATATTATGTATATGCAGTGCACATAAGACCCACTTTTCATTTGTTACTTTGTTGTGAGTGAATGCCTAAACTGTCCCGTATCCATTGGATACTGGGCTTAGTACTAACTATCCCTTATCTGATGGGGATAGGGCTCATTTTACATAGTGAGCCTTAAGCCCTTAATCACTTTTTGAGCTCGAGACTCATTTCACACTTTGAGCTTTAAGCTCTGATCGGTGGCTACTCAGATCACAATTGCCATTATATTTTATGTATTCATAAAATGGAATGCATCAATCACATTTGCATGTTCCCATTCAATCACATTCCCATATCATCAGACCTTAGTTCGACATTCAACATTAAAGTTGAGAATCACATTTTTACTTATGGGCATGATCACATTTTCCTTTGGAACTAAGTCCGGCATTTAATAACCAAGTCATGTATCACGTATTTCATCCAATTCACATACAAGGAGCACTTTAATATTTCATTCATACATCATATTCATCGAAACTTCTATCCGGAAACCAACACAATCAATCACATTCATAACATCATCCAGTAGTCAATTAATACAAAATTTAAACAAAACAAACAATAAAGTGAGACCATCTCGGTCTACTCACAGTATGCTCCAGACTAGCATTTGCTTCCAAGGTCTAGAAACGTCTAGATGATGGCTCTCAATATGATCCTCTATATCATGCAAAACATACATATATCACAATTTGCACTATTATAAGTGTTTAATGATGCGCATGTATGCAATGAAATATGTACCATGCATGTTCATAACAATCTTGGGTATTTTTCGACCAATTCCATCACATAATCATTCTCATATCAAAACTCATCTAAGTATAATTTATACATAGGTTTATGCCTCACAAAAACCATTGAACGCACAATTCATTTCTCATTGACTTATTTTAGATTTTTCCAAAACACACACTTTCGGGTCTACTATTCACGTTTAATTAGAAAGTGAAAATGAGGTAGTTTGGTCATATTCTCTTCTAGAAAAGTGTTCCTCTATATCTTAGGTTTCCATTGACACTAAAATCATTCAATTCGACCGCGATATTTGCGCAATCGCGACTTTCGCGCAGGTCCGCAGAGTCGCGATCGCGACTTCTCCCTTCATGCTTTTCTTTTTCCGACCTGTATTGGTAAAATGGGCATAACTTTCACTAGAGATATTGGATTAGGTCATTTCAAGAACGTTTCGAAGAAGACATCTAGATATACAACTTCTATGAAGACTTCAGAAAGATATTGTGTAACATCCCACTCCCGCAGGACCCGACCCTGACATCATGGGTGATATCCGAGTCTGTGCCCCGCGAGGGTGGCGTGCTAGTGCACTGAAACAGTCAAAACTCAGTACAATTTTTTTAATACAATCAAATGCAAATCATAGTATGCGGAAATCAATCATCCAATATGGCCCACTTTCATTCATAAATATTTTCAATCATAGCAATACAAACATCAATATTTCAATAGCCATTTGGGCCCATTACAAATACAAAACATTTCCAATTCCAAATGATATTACATACCGCAATATTCAATTACAAATGATACAAAAATTTGCGAAACATACAATTTAGTATGGAAATAAAGAAATACAATGCAGATGCGAACTGATCCCGACCTCTATCCCTTACTTGCATGTTATAGGTATACTCCCGTTTACCTAACGGGGTATTCTTTTGATTCCTGAAAAATATTTGCAAATTTTGGGTGAGTTTTGCGAACTCAGTGAGGTAACCATCGTCGATGGTTCACTCAATTCATGCAACACATCATTTCACATAGCATATAATCACATATTGCACTTTACATAATATCACAATTTCACTTAGTCATAATCAAATTCAGCATTTCAATTAATCAGACATGCTTGATAAAAATGCTTATGAGACACTTTCCAATTATTACGTTGTTGTGACCGAGTGCCTGAACTATCCCGTATCCAATTTAGATACCGGGCTTATTAATAACTGTTCCTTATCCGCTTAGGGATACAAGGCTCATTAAATGTTGAGCCTGAGGCTCTAATTCACTTTTGAGCTCGAGGCTTATTTTCACTCATTGAAGCTCTGATCAGTGGCTACTCTGGTCACAACTGCCATTATTTGATTATGCATTCATGTATGGAATGCATGAACCACAATCACTCACATTATAAAGCATTTAGGTCTTCACATTCACATTCAAGTAGCACTTCAATATACATTCCACATTCACAATCATCGGACCTTCCGTCCGGAATCAACAAACCAACACACTCATTTCACATTGATTTATCATTCAAAACATAATTAAAACAAACAATAATTGAGAGAAACCGTTTAGGTTACTCACAAATTGCTTCCGAAGCTAATGCTTGAAAGATCCGGCAACGTTTGGAGGTTAACGATCCAGTTGCCCCTCTATAATAAATAATATACACAAATATCACAATATGCACAAGTATAATTGTTTAACAATTCACATGTATGAAATGAATTATGTACAATGCATGTTCACAACAATCCCGGGTATATTATCAATTTTCTCACTTGATCACATTATCACTTTTTTTCTGCATCAATTGTTTTCATAATAATTCATTTCTCGTTCATTTCCACTATATACAGTTTACTTCTCTTTTTGAATCACAACTTTAATCATATGGACCACTTCAGCTCCATTAAACACATGTCTTTGGTACTTTCATACCAACAATTCACTCAGTAATGTTATTCCATCATTACATGATCACACATCATCAAAACTCTCATTTCTTCTTATAAATTCTCCAAAATTTCAGACCTTCAGGTCTACTGTTCACATTAAATTAGAAAGTGAAAATGATATAATTTGGTCATACTCTCTTATAAAAAGTGTTCCTCTATGTCTTATCTTTCCATTGATACCAAAATCACTCAATTTGGTTCAGTAATTTGGAAGATATGCCTCAAACATTTTTGGAATGTTCACATTCAAAAACAGCATACTATGCACAACTTCCATCCAGAAATTCAATATCTTAGAAACTAAGTCATAATTCGACTTCTTCAGAAAATTTCTAGGCCTATATCTTTAGTTTACTTCAAATCAAAAATTATCTCATCTGAAAGCCTACAGCTCAAGATATCATCAAAATACTGAAAAATGTTCAGTAAAATATCCAATTCATGCTCTTCCAACTGATACCCTTAATTTGATTCAATCAATCTTTTTCAAATTAAAACCAAAAGCTATAAATTTTTGTGGAGAGATAGAGGAATGTGTTAAGAATCCAATGCTTCAAAAATCAGGTCATTTGGAGGTCGGAAGAAAAAGTTATGGCCAAAATAGTAAAATATGTTCAGGTTGGAAGAAGGACCTGCGGGTCGGGACCACGACGCGTCTCGACCGCGACCTCCGCACGCTCGAGCAGCATCGCGATTGCGACTTTTGCAAGCCTGCGCAATATCGCGATCGCGACTTTCCTCTTTTCTCTTTTCTTCCTCCGACCTTTCTTAGTAACATAGGCATAACTTTTTCTACAAATATCGGATTAAGGTAATTCAAAAACTAATTTGAAGAAGACTTCTAGACCTACAACTTCCATGGAGACCTAAAAACCAAATTTTACCTCAAAAAGGGTTTAAAATTCAAACCAATGCAGCTGTCCCATATGCCCATCCCATGAAAAATCACAGACTTCTAAATATCATAACTCTCAACTCCAATGTCTAAAAATTTCATACTTTATATCAATGGAAAGCTAAAAGAAAAATATACAACTTTCATGAAGATTTTTTTTTCAAAATCTTCCTAGATTAACACAGAAAAATTCATGAAAGTCTCAGCTTGAAAATTCAACACCCACACCACATACATGAACATTGCATAACCAAGTCATCAATTTTCAATTTACTCATCAATCTAGCTTAATTGAATCATACCCATGACATTTAAAACATAACTTACTTGGTGTAGCTTTAAACTCTTCCAAATCTCACTCAACCCTAGCTTCAAACACCACCCACGATCATCACCATCTTGAGGTTGGAAAGTTTGGGTTTTTGGTGAGAATGAAAGAGAAAGCAAGATAAAAGAGTAGCATGAAATATGGTCGAAAATCAAGAAGAAAAGAGGAAGAAGAGAAGCCACGAAATTGATGGAGGAAAGCCAAATAAAACTCCAATAGCTCTCAATGAGAGAGAGAATTGTGAAAGACAACAAAAGGGGGGCTTTTAATAAACATAATAGTTTAAGACATGGTTAGGTAAGTGACACTTGTCACTTGCCACATGTCTCATTTCTAAGGCACCAAATTGGCTTCTTTCCAATCAAATTTCAATTTCTACTCCAATTTTGTCCCAAAATTTCAATGGCAGTAGTTAATAAATTCAAAATTCATTTATCTAAATTTTCATTGCCATTTAATAGTAAATTCTACTACTAATTAACAATTATCTTGCCATTTGACATTTTTCTTAGTCCAAAATTTACCTCGAATTTTTCAAAAAAAATTTTCAAAATTCTCCAAAAATTCTAAATCAACAATTACACTCTCCAAGACAATTTTCAATACCAATAAACCACAGTTCTCAATAACAATCACATTGAATATACTCGGAATGTCAATGAATGCATGTACGATTATTGTTATATGCAAAGATTCACTATTTATGTGCATGTGCACTTTATGTAATGCATGAGCATGAGATGTGTTTTCCTAATTTCTTGGTACGAACTGCTTCTTGCTTTTAGAACCTATACTGGAACTTACCAAAGTTTAAGAAGGCAAAATAAGAACAAGGTTTAATTGAGGAAACCAAGGCCTCTACGTTAAAGAACGTAATGATATTATCTTCTGTGATACCTTTCGTTGTTTTATTTACGAGCTTAAATAGCAGTATTCGCTAACAGCTTCAGCTAATTACAAGGCAACAACCCAACTATTATGCAGCAACTAAATGGAAAGAATAATAACAACAAAACTAACACAAGACTTATTCAAACATATTATTAAAGCCACGTGACATTTCTCTAATTGATCTCATATATACCAAAATTTTAGGGTTCTAACCCTTTGTATGGAAACGGGATGTTATACCAGGGGCCTTATTCGAATTAAAAGAGTTGGAAAACATCCCTAATTTCCTGTGCTGAAACTTTAGCAATGAGGTTGTTTGTAAGATTCTCTATAATTGGATTAGGGAAAAGATTTTCCACAAACTCTTTAGAGGGAAGAAGGTCTTTTTTATTCCCAATAGTGCTTTAAAATAAATCTAGGGACTATTCTTGAATCTCTTCAAAACCAACAATCCTATTGCCATTTCCCACTATTAGAGAATGAATGTTATTTCTATTCCTATTTGACAATATATAATTGTGAAAGAATTTGGTGTTCCTATCCCCCTCTATGAGCCATTGATACGAGAAGATTGTTTATAGAAAAATTCCTGGTCATCTAAGGCTCTAATCAAATTATTAATGGCTTCAGTTTCCTTGGAAACCAGTTGAGGCCTATTATGCAAATGTCTCATTTGGTCTTGGATATTATTATGAACTGTTTGGCAATTCTCAACTCTAACATTCACATCACCTATCTGACCAGAGTTAAGTAATTTGAGCGCATATCTAACCTTTTTAAGCTTGGACACCACATAAAACATAGAGGTACCTTGAACATGAGTAGTCCAAGCCTCCTCTACTGTCTGAATGAAATTAGACTGTGAGACTAGGAAATTGGAAAACGTGAAAGGGGAAGGTCTCTTCTGCATTTGACTAAGGACCTAATCACTATTGGGGAATGATCTGAAATGTTAGGATTATGAGTAACCCCATAAGATTTAGGAAACCTTTAACTCCAGGCCGAATTGATAAGGACTTTATCTAGCTTCTTTGCAATAAAGAGGTCACCACATTGCTTGTTTGTCCACGTAAAACTAGGACCACTATAATTTAAATCATACAAAGTACATTCCTCAACACATTTCTTAAAGTCACTCGTACCATTAATAGACGAGGAACTAATAGGCTCTACCTCATGAGCAAACAATATAGCATTAAAGTCCCTGGATATAACCTAAGTTCGATTACCAACTGTTTGTTTTATATTAGAAAGAGCATACCAGAGATTCTTCCTATGATTATAATTGTTTGACCCATAAACACACGTCACAAAAAAGACTGAAGAGCTATTCGTAGGGGTTACTTCCAAGTGTATCAGTTGGTCACTAGTGAAAAGAGGAGAGCATAAGAAACAATCCGTATTCCAGGCTATCACTAACCTGGCATTGGAAGCTTGCTCTAAATTGCTGTAAGAAAGCCATTTAGGAAACAAAGTAGAGCACACATTATTTAAAAAGGAGAAAGACTTAATCCTAGATTCATGTTAGGCTGTCGCGGGCCTACAAATTTAATTCCCAAACTCAAGAATGATAATTGGTAGTATAACACAGAGTATGGGGTCGATTCCACTAGGACCTAGAAAAATGATTCAAACAATGATTTTCTATTCAACACCTAAAAAGAAAAGACAAGAAAACTTCCAGATTATATGTGCTTGGAAAATTTAAAGAATTCAAGCATCCAACCAACTCAAGATCAAGTGCCACTAACCTAAGTGTGTTCCTATGTGAGTGTGGATGGTGATCGGATCAAAAATCACAATTATAACTACTTCCTACCTCAAAGCCGAATGCATGCAAATTAGAGTGCAAAATTTTAGTATAGGAAGACCAATACACAAAAATTTAGTTAGGCAAAAGTTGAAACTCTATCGTACATGCAATGTATGATATAAGGACATATTAATCTAGACATGGCAAATTAATTTACCGAAAAGTAATGAATTGATTTTTCTCTTTTTTTTTATTGTTTCAGTTACTACTACATAAGACACTACGTTGCTAACATGCAACCTATCTAATCTAGAATTCTAACACCTAGCTAACATGAAAGCCATTCAACTAACAGCTAATTAGTGAAGAATATTTTATGACTATGCTAATCTACGATCAAGCCAAATTAATGAAAAGGGATGATTGTTTTTGAATGTGACTAATTAATAAAAGGAAAACCGAGAGAGTTTTTGTAAAAAAAATAAATAAAAACAAAGGATTAAATATGGGTTTGGTAGCTGCAAAGAAAATAAGTTAAACAATCAATTATAAAAGCGGTTGCAAGATAAGCCTTCACCTAAGATCACTATGTGTTCTAATCATTGAAAGATAAAGGATGACACCGTGTTTATCTTAGGCAAAATATTCATTCTTGTTGTTCTTGATTAGTTAGTCATAGAAAAGTCCATTCCTAACCCTAAATATGCAAAATTCCACTATAAAAGTATGTATGAACTAAATACATAATTGATTATAATCAAACAAGTGTTTTCCCCTATCTACTAATCCGAAAAGTCGTAATTTATTTATTAGGTTTGATGATTTCAGATTCTAATCAATAAAAATATGTTTTTGTTGACGAAAACCTTAGCCACTATACGTTAATTAATTTCGATAAGTCGATTTTAATTAACTAGCAGTTTGTTTCAATTGTTTCATATGAATATTGTAGTTATCACATTAAAAAAATAAAACAATGATTCGTTTCATGAAGAAATCACCAAACCGTATTTTTCCTAAGCTTGTACATGACGAATAGAACTCAAATTCTCATAGAACATATAGGTACAAGGCTACTAACCTCCCTTGCAAACCAAAATCCTTAGCCTTGCATAATTAAAACAAGAATCCTCCTTTGTCTGTTGTTTGCGTACATAGAACCAAAGAGAAGAAAAGAAGAGTTCCCGTGTATGCACAAGAGAAAAGTGAACCACCGATCGCCTCATGCAAAACTAAGAGAAGCTTAAATACTAGGGTTAAGGGGCTGGAAAGGGTCGGACTTAGGCTTGACAATTATCTTCCTCAGAGTGGACTACAGACAGGTTTTCTTGGACGACTTGTAAAATTCGTTTCTCTGAATTCAAGAAAGATTAATGGATGCATTTTTGATATGTTGTAGCCCAAGATGTTTAGAATATATAAAAAAAAATTAGTGTGATTCCACAGTCAGATCATGAGAAACGGGCCTAAAAATAGGTACGAGTCTAGTCTGCTGCGAGTCTGACAACGTGTTGACATGAGCCCAACTTTAAAAATTTGTTTCTCCCAAATTCTAGCCCAGAAAATTCTGAAACTTGGTATGGAGATGCCTCAATGTGTCTATAGTAAGGCCACAAGATTTCAGAATTTTTGGCCTTATAGATCTTGAGATAAAAATTCCCAAAGTAGCGAAGGTCAAATATGCCAAAAACATAAAATATGTTAATTCCAACCCTCTTACTTCCGTTTTATATTTTATGCATTTATAATTCTCTTAAACACAAAACAAGATAAATAAGGTATAGATAGACATAAAATACATACAAAAGACTAAGCGTAAGGTACTAAAAAGGTAAAGTAAATTGAGCGTATCAATTCAATCAAACAAACAAAAGAAACCAACAATCTCTTAAGAAAAGCATTCATAACTAATTGTTTTCTTAAGTTGTTAAAACCCCTAACATTTCAAAAAACTAAAGCCATAACACAAAATAGAACTAAAGGCCTTCTACTTTTGTTTCCTCCTAGATTTCCTACTCTTCCTAATAGTAAAATCCCCCTCTGCCCCTTCCTGAAGATCCGGACTCTGAAAATCAATAATAGGAACCAATTTAGATTTAGTAGAGGGAAGGTGTTTACCTGTTTGACTTATAGCAAGGTGGTTAGAATCCCCAAGGTATCCATTTGGATCATCTTGCTTCTATTGAGCCTTGCTTTGTTCAGTTATTCTTCCAGAAGAACTACTTTCCTTATCACTTTTTACTGCCATCTCAAGAGCTTGCTCATCCTATTAGATTTCTTTGCCCTTACTTTGTTCATTTAGGAATTCAGAAGTTCTACTCTCCTCATGATTTTGTTACGTTTTCTCAAATTCCTGCTGCTTTCCATTCTTCTTTTGATTGTTTGTATTGTTTGGTGTAGATTCCTTCCCCTTATCTAACTCTTGTTGTAATCTAGTCTCAAACAGTCGTCCAGTAGGTGTTCATTCTTTCTTTTGTAAATTATAATCAGGTCTCCATTCATACTTAATCTTTATTTCCTTAAAGGATATTTTCCCTTCTTCATTATAAGTGGCCAATTGGAAAGACGAAGGCCAACTCCTCTGCAAGTCTAACTCCACACATATTCTGGCATACACTATCCTAGACATGCTAGCTGTCTGTGTATCTATGAGAAGCGAGTTCCCTACTGCACTAGCTACTCTTCCCAACCCCTCATTATTCTAGTATTCAACCGGTATGTTATGAAAACTAGTCCACATCTGGGCATACCTCTTCCTGTTCCCCCGCACTTAAGCACCATTTCTGTAAGAATAAGGGTTTCCCTTAGATATGCCAAGGGCCCTTCTCCATAACCAAATTCATACCACTCTCTGAATCAAACTTAAAAAAGAAATTGTTCAAACTTGTAATAAAGGTTTCAGTTAGTCCAAAAGCTAACTAGGATTTAGAGAGAGCTCTCTGAACCACAAGAAATGTAGGTTGCTTACCTATGAAAAATCCTATCAGAGCATGTCTGAATTGAGCTGCTCCTCTCTGTGCTAACTTTAGTGGAGGACTGATAAGGATCTGTTTATCCTTAAACTCAGGGGGGTAGTATTGCAAAGCCTTTGCATCCGAGAGGACCTCCACTAATCCAACGACTACTGATTTCTAAGATCTGGGTTTCTCCAAAGATATTATAGTTTGGGGGGTTTTGGGAAGGATGAGGTTCCGTAGAATTCGACGACTGCTTATATGCAGATACACCTACATCTACCATATTTTTGGTCGCTAAAGGAAGACGAATGTTTGGGCCTGTGTTTTGGGTACAATTAGGGTTTAGGTTGGAGATTGGAGTCGATTGGGAAGGGAAAGGTCTAGGAGAAGGGACAAAAATTAGGGCGAGAGGTAATCTAGAAGGAGAAGAATATGAAGGATAAGCTATGAAGGAAGAGGGAAGTACCCACCAACGATCTCTGAAGTTATGGAATCTTCGTTGTTCGTTCTTTCTCTCTCATCTCGTCTTTTTTAGACTTTATGATATACATTTGAATATGTATAAAATAAAAAATGTCTTTAAATAATTATGTCACTATTGGATGTATTGTGTATCCCACTCTTACAATAGAAAGTCCTTTAAAATTTTGTCCAGGTAAACTTCACTTTGTATCTAAGGTTACAATCTTACATGCTAGTGAGTCTGGTGCCAATTATGTGAAGTTTGAATAATTCAAATTTAGGCAGTTTTTTTATAACAAGAAATATTTGAAAATTCAATTTTCAAGCACATATAAATTTAATATCTGAATATTTGTAATAATCATTAAATCAGTAAACCACTCCCTTAAAAAAAGACTTGTAAGCTGACCGAATTTAAAGAAAGGGTTAATTACAAAAAGTCAATTACAAAAGAATCTTAAACTTTACTCAATTTTACAATTATACCTCAAACTTTAAAAAGTAGTAATTAAATACTCAAATTTTTATTTATTTTTAATTATAACTTAATGTTAGTATTTCCGTTAATGTTGCTGACGTGGCTTGTCACATAAGACAGAAACCATAAACACGGATACACATCAAACTTAATTAAACTAACTAATTAAGTTACATTAATTTGTTTAACTAAACTACATCATATTTAGATTAAAAAAATCCTAAATCAAACTCAGTTCTTGCACCAAACTCAATTCTTGTAAAGAGGTTCCTAGGGTGGCATATTAGAATTTCATTCATATTGTTAGAAACTTAATTAGGTAGCAGGGACCGTTCTATTTCGTAATTCATTGTATGACGAGGATTGGACGTGGCAGTTGTACGAGTTCCTGTGTTGGAACCTTAAAGTTGCTATCATTGACTCGTTGTCCACCATTGAATACCTTCACAACCTAATACTAATGCTTCGGTTGGTTTCAGAGTTGATGATTCCTTTGGAATTCCCAAACATATTGTGATTTATGACAAGGAAACGTTGTTTGATCCCCATACTTGGGAGTTGCTCAAGTATCCAGTGATTACAAGGCTGCTAATAGCTGACGACAACTTGAAGTCGCTCGAAATGGCACTGATCTTTAACCAAGAGGGGTTGAACAAGCTAGAACCGTTGATTGTATTGTAGGAGTTTGTGAATTATGATGGAGTTATTTTTAAAGTGTATATGGTGGGAGAATATGTGAAGTACGTCGTTAACAGGAAGTCATTGGCATTGCTTGATGTTCTAAAGGAGAAATTGAAGAGCTTGGAGGGTTCTTTGTCGTTTTCTTAGGTGTCGAATTTGAATGAGAGGAATAAAAATGACGACAAGTTTTATGAGTCGATGGATTTGGAGGACACTGAAAGGTTGACCCAGAGCTTTTTTCTTCTAAAAATGACGTAGTTTAGTTAAATAATTTAATGAAATTTAATTAGTTAATTTAATTAAGTCTAAAACGTCTAAATATTTAGAATTTTTGTCTTATATGGTAGGCCACGTTAACAATATTAATAAAGTTATTGATATTAGGTTAGAACTGAAAAAAATTGAAAGTTTAAGTATTTAATTACCACTTTTTTAAGTTCGAATTATAATTATAAAATTGAGTAAAGTTTATGAATTTTTTCTAATTAACCTTAAACAAATGTAGCAGCAGAAGTTATCATCTAATATGGGAGTATTCGACCTACTTCAGAGTATAATTATGCAACAAATTTGAAGAAATATATATCTGTCCATCCATATATTGCCTCATTATGGATGTTTTAATAAACTTACAAATTAAGACATCATGGTCTTGATGTTAGAAACAAAAAAATTGCATTCATCTATTCTTAGGTACAGTGGAAAACACTTCTAACATCCGTGCTATGCTCGAATAAACTAATAATATTACCCGAAAGTATCTACAATTAACATCATCACAACAGCCTTCAATTACAAATTTTCAATTTTTTTTTTTGTGATTTTTAATTTTTTTAAAAAAATTGTTTGATTATTAATATTAGTATAATTATATTTTATTACTAATAATAAATAGATATTAGCTAAAATTTTAAAATAAATTTATTTTAATCTTTTTATATAATCTTTATTAATGACTATTAGTAAAAGATTTGTTACATTTTGATTAAAATAAATAGTTTAATTAGAAAAAATTATTTATATATTAATATTTACTTGTTAA
Source organism: Erythroxylum ulei (assembly GCA_027564395.1). Classification (NCBI taxonomy): domain Eukaryota; kingdom Viridiplantae; phylum Streptophyta; class Magnoliopsida; order Malpighiales; family Erythroxylaceae; genus Erythroxylum; species Erythroxylum ulei. The sequence goes on from JANITX010000211.1 coordinate 16,119,998, forward strand.
TATATATTTTAATTAATAACACTAATTTAATTTGAAATTTATTCATTTAAGATATTTTATATTTAATTGTATTTATTAAAATATTTTTATTAATTATAATTATTAAATAATATATATTTAGCTGATGGTAAATATAAAAATAAAAAAATAAAAACTTAGTTTTTATAATCTTTGTAAGTTATAAAAAATAGAAGAAACTAAAATAAATTTTCTTTTTAACTGAATTTAAAAGTAAAAACAAAAAAATAAAAACTAAATTGAAACGAAAAAGCCTAAGCAGCTCTAATTCCTCTTATTATTATATTGTCAGTTGATTTGGATTTGGATTAGCAAAATAAATAAATAACAAATAATATGAAGGAGGTTTTCTCTTTTGTCAAGTCTTTGTGGAGAGCTTCGCAGGACCTGAAAACCCTATTCAGGGAAGAGTTTAGGGTTTCTCTGTCCTCAAAATCTCAGGTACCTTTCTCTCTACTTTCTCTGCGTACTACCTACAAGCACACGAACCTCAACAATAATTCAAATCACGACATCTTTCTTCTGGTTCAAAACCTGCGAATTTTAATAACTTGATGTCTTAATTGGAAGATGTCGTTTTTTAAGCTTAGCGAAGTGTTTGTAATCCCTTAATATGTAGCTTTTTTTGCAGTTGTACATGTGGGTTATGGGGTTTACTTTAGCTTTTTTTTCTCTCTTGGGTCGCGGGGTGGAGTGCTATTGGTGGAAATAAGATATTGAAGTTTGAATTTTTGCAATTCTATGGAGGAAAATTGAAATTTTTTGATATATCGAGAAGAATCTACATTCTTAATTTTATGCTTATTTTGTTTCACTGATGCTTTTGCTACATTTTCTTAGAGTGAAATACGTGAACATGTTTAGCATTCCATAATTGTTTTCGTCTTGTTTTACAATTTTGTTAACTTTGACTTGTTCACCAGTAGAGAATCATATATGTGGACGTAATTCGTTATTCTTGGTTTAAACGGTTTTAAAATGATCTTTCTTGTAGGTTCTTGAAACTTATACTGGAAACTGAGTAGAGTGTAGAGCGGTTAATATTGGAGGGCTTTTTTATTCTAATGGATTCACCTGAACATGGTCAGAATGGTAAACGGGACATGGATGATAATTCAGATGTGAGAAGTGATAGGGTAGGAGATGATGAAGAATGGGACAGCAGCAATAAGAGGAGGCACAGGTCAAGCAAGTCCAGAAAGCCAAGCAGTGGAGAAGAGGCTGAAGGAGTGGAGGGCAGGGGGAGAAGAAGAGGTTCAGGTGGGGACAGAAATGAGAGTCGTAAGAGATCAGGTGGTTGCTCTAGCAGGGCAGATAGTGATGAAGATGATTATGACACAAGGAAAGAGATGCGATTGAAACAAATGAAGAAAAAACAAGAGGAAAGTAGCCTGGAAAAGTTGAGCAGTTGGTACCAGGATGGAGAATTGGAGAACAGACAGGGTGGAGAAAAATCTGTGAGTAGAGGGCATGGCAGGATGGATGAAATTGAAAAGCGGAAAATGACATCAAAGACCTCAGAGCACGAGAGATCTTGTAGTGGGAGTAAGAACAAAGAAGACCGCTCCCATGATGCGGAGTATGACAAGTCACAGGATAGAGATTCTAAGTATCGAGAAAGGAGAGAAAGCAGCCGAGAGAAGGTTCGTGGTTCTAATGAGCATGGTAGAAGCTCTAGAAGAAGATGGGATGAGTCTGACATCCCTAGGAAACCTGAGGAAAATCATTATGAAAAGACTGATACCAAGAATGTAAAGGCTTCTGATTCAACATATGAGAATTATAAAGATAGAAGCACACATACAAGAAGTGAATTCAGTGATGGTAAAAACAAGAATTCGGATTTGTACAATGATAAAGGTACCAAAACCAGCTACAAAGAAGAAAGAAGAGTTGATCTGGAAAGGAATAAGTCCAAAAGCAGGTCCGAAGTTGCAGATGAAGAAAACAAGGGTAGTCCTATTACCCGTGAAGACAAATCAGGTCGAGAGAAAAATGAGAAGCACAGGCAGCAGAGAACTCCCACTAACAGGGATATTTCTGAAAGCCGTGAAAAGTCTTCTAATGTTGATGAAGATGGAAGTACAAGGATGAGAGACAAAAGTATGGTAGGTCGTTCTAATAGGTCCAGAACTCCTGAGAGGAGTATTAGACGTCACCAAGAATCACAACACTCTGACATGGAGTATGAAAGAAGCACAGATACTAGACGAAAAGATATGGAAAAGGATGGCTCCAGGGATGATAGATCAAAAGGCAGAGATGATTGGAGTGACAGAAATAGAGATAAGGAAACTTCCAAAGAGAATTGGAAAAGGAGGCAATCCTCTGCCAATGATAGAGACTCAAAAGATGGGGACCTTGTTTATGATCGTGGTAGAGACTGGGAACCAAGGCATGGTCGTGATAGGAATGACAATGAAAGGCCTCATGGTCGAAGCAGGGGTGAAGCTGTAAAAACCTCATCAAATTTTGGAATTTCAAATGATAATTATGATGTGATAGAGATTCAAACCAAGCCTCTTGATTATGGAAGAGCAGAGTCCACATCCCACTTTTCTAGAAGAAATGAAACTGCTAAGCAGTCTGATGTAAAAGCTGCTAGTAATGCTGAAGATTGGGCGTATATGCGAGATGATAGGGCAAGGAGACATGATTCATACAATTCTGCTCCATCTGCAGAAGATAAAGAAAGATATATTGATGATAGGGTATCTATGCGGGATCCAAGTCCATGGAGGGATGAAATGGACTATCCGGGAGCTAAAGGAAGAGGCCAGAAAGGGTCTGTGTCTGGTCGTGGTATTGGTGGCCACGGTTCTGGCAGTGGTTCACAGCCTCCATATGGTAACCAAGAGTTAGGATCCTCTGTCAGAGCTCCCATGCATGGGTTAAAAGGGAGCAGGATTGGAAGAGGAGGAAGAGGTAGACCTACTGGAAGAGACAGTCAACAAGTTGGACTTCCATTGCCCATGATGGGAGGACCATTTGGGCCTCTAGGGATGCCTCCACCTGGGGCAATGCAGCCACTTGGTCCTGGTATGACTCCAACTGGGGGCCCTCCAATTACCCCTGGTGTTTTCATTCCACCATTTTCACCGCCAGTTGTTTGGGCTGGGGCTCGTGGTGTTGAGATGAATATGTTAGGGGTTCCACCTGCACTTTCTCCTGTACCTCCTGGACCATCAACCACTAGATTTCCTCCTAACATGGGTGCTCCACCAAATCACCCTATGTTTTTCAATCAAGCAGGGCCGGGAAGGGGAGTGGCTCCTACCATGTCTACCTCTGGTTTTATTCCTGCTGGACCAATTGGACATGGAGCACAGCCTGATAAGAACCCAGTTGGTTGGGTGCCTCCTAGAAATGGTGGCCCCCCGGGAAAAGCCCCTTCACGGGGAGAGCAGAATGATTACTCGCAGAATTTTGTTGACACTGGTATGCGCCCCCAAAATTTTATCAGAGAGCTAGAACTGACCAATGTTGTAGAGGATTATCCAAAGCTTAGGGAGCTTATACAGAAAAAGGATGAGATAGTGGTTAAGTCTGCTTCTCCTCCCATGTATTTGCAATGTAACCTAAAAGAATTTGAGCTGTCTCCAGAATTCTTTGGAACTAAGTTTGATGTCATATTGGTAGATCCTCCATGGGAGGAGTATGTTCATCGAGCCCCTGGCATTGGTGATCATATGGACTATTGGACGTTTGACGAGATATTAAACCTTAAGATTGAGGTAGTCCCTCTTTTAAGATCTCCTTTTCCTGATAATAGCTGTTCTTTTTGGGAAACTATCAATTTGCATTTCTTTTTTCTTGCTTGAGCAACTTGCTGACCAGTAATTCTATGCAATGTTCTCTGTTTTTTGCCTTGCAGGCAGTAGCAGACACGCCTTCCTTTATCTTTCTCTGGGTAGGAGATGGCGCAGGCCTCGAGCAAGGCCGCCAGTGTCTGAAGAAGGTAACTTTTTAAGCTTTGAAATGAAGAAGAGGTCCAGTTTTTACCTTTTTTTTCTTGGTCTCAATCTAATTCACTTTACTCTGTATATTGTGGTTTTCATGTATTTACTTTATTTGCAGTGGGGATTTCGTAGATGTGAGGATATTTGCTGGGTAAAAACTAACAAAGCCAATGCAACACCAGGGTTGCGGCATGATTCCCATACTTTGTTTCAGCATTCTAAGGTCGACGATTCAAACATTTCTGCTGCATTGTAGATAATGAACCTTTCCTTGTTCACTTCAACTAGAGATTTCTTTAACAAATTTAGTTTTTCCATAAACTAGTTACTTTGTTATTTATTGTAGGAACACTGCTTGATGGGTATAAAGGGAACTGTTCGCCGCAGTACTGATGGTCATATAATCCATGCTAATATTGACACTGATGTGATTATTGCTGAGGAACCTCCTTATGGTTCGTCATGTTTTCTTGTTTAAAGTTTGACAAATCAGAGCTGAGTTTAACTGAATTTATATGATCACTGCTTCTGCTCTTTCCTCTTTTGTATACTTTTGTTGGGAAATGCATTTTTGTGGACAAGTGGCCATGAGATCCCCGAAGTGGCAGCATATCACTGTTCTCGGATGTTAACAATTTCATGAACAGTTGGAACTTCACACGTTTTCTTTCAATTTTTATGGATATTGGGAAATATTCGTCATTTTGTTGTGGTTTGAATGTGTCTTCAATGTAGTTTTGCGGTTAACCACAAAATGGTATACCCTTTGTTGATGGCCATATCATGTCATGAATGCTGCCGTTTTACTCCTTGTGTTGCAATGAAAATGCCAAACACTTGAATGGAAAATTTTATGCCTTTGGATTTCAGGTTCAACTCAAAAACCTGAGGATATGTATAGGATAATTGAGCATTTCTCCCTAGGCCGCCGAAGGCTTGAGCTTTTTGGTGAAGATCATAATATTAGATCTGGTTGGCTGACTGTTGGTAAAGGACTGTCCTCCTCAAACTTCAATTCAGAGGTACACTCTCTTTAAGAAATGAAGTCACTTGTATGTCTTTACCATAATCTGAAGCTGCTTGTGAAACTGACCAACTACATGAGTGAAAATAGAGGTTCTGGATGTTAGCATTGAATGGAAGGATCTTGATTTAGTCCTATGCGATGACTCATTTGGTTCCTTAAAATCTGTCGTTTAAAATTAAAAGTTAGCCTGTAAGATGTAAGTAAACACATTTGATTTGGTACCTGGGAGAAATTTGGATTTTATGAAAAGGAAAGGTATCTTTTAGAGGAAAAGAACATCTAGTCTTATCTTTTGTTTGATATGCATGTAAAGAAGGATTATTTGTGGTATTTTGACCTCGTTAAGTTTGAAGATGACGACTTGTGACATGATGCCTGGCAACATTTCAGGCATACGTAAGGAATTTTGCTGACAAGGATGGGAAAGTTTGGCAAGGAGGAGGGGGCAGAAATCCCCCACCGGATGCACCTCACCTGGTCATGACTACCCCAGAAATAGAGGCTCTGCGACCCAAGTCACCAATGAAGAACCAGCAGCAATCAACTTCGATACCTCTGACAACACCCAGCTCCTCCAACAGAAGGCAAGCTGGTAATTCTCCTCCGAATCCACCAACTTTTAGCTTAAACCAAGAGGCGTCTAGCTCAAATCCTTCAACACCATTTCCATGGGCTTCACCATTCAAGGTACGAGAAAGTCTCAACATACCTTCCGAGGAAATGTATGGGTTTGGTGCGCCAACAAATGGCGACTATTACGATTTTGAATCTCAGTCTCACAGACAAATGAATATGCTGTAACAATAATGTAGCACATTGCCGTTATTCTTTTTATAGCTAGCTAGGTTATTGTTTTTCATGAAAAGCAAATGTCATTTCACTTCTGCATTTTTACATATAGGGAAGTGGCCAATTTTATTCATCTGGTGGAGCCTTAAGGCTTCTATGGGCAGCTTTAAGTACAGTATCATGGAAATAACTCTCCATTAAAATACACTTAGCCCCGCATCTCCTTTCAATACCCAAAATTGGCTTCCGTTTGCATATCTTTTCTTGCATTATTTGGTTTGGAATATGTAATTACATAAGATGCACGCTAAAGGTAACGACATATTATATAAATTTAAGAAAAAAAATAGTAAACATCAATTATGTAACAATTAACATCAAAACAGGAGTCCGCCATAATTTAGGGTGATGAGTGTTGAGGTCAACTTAGTTTCCTATGGTTTAGCTTGCCCTATCCTATATCATTCAATGTAGTTGGTTCCAGTTACGTAAGTTCTTCGTCAATTAATGATAAATTCTCCTACTATGGGATATTATGAGGATTCAGTCGTGTTTTAAGTTTTGACAAGGACCTCATTCGCTGCAAGTTTAATCGGTAATACGGTAACATGTACCGATAAGGCAAGTATGGGTTACGGTCAGAGACTAAACTAGTCTAGACTACCGAAATTTACCGGAACGTTACGTTACCCACTTTGATCAAGTCAAAACTCAAAACTGTAACTGATAGGGTTTGATAATTTATAAAAATTTCATAGAAAGAAACCCTCTGAATTTTAATTACCAGACATACACACTCTCATATTATATTATGTATTATTAAAACACAGATACATTACTTTATAACTTTCAAAGAGCCTTGAGGATATCATCCACACTAGATACGGTGAACTCGCCACCTTCTTCAATTTTAGCCTCCTTCACAATGAGGTCATCCACTAAGAGAGCGAACCTCCTCGCGCGAACCCCAAGCCCTTTCTCGTTCAGATCAAGCTCCAGCCCAAGCTTGTGGGTGTACGCCGCAGACCCGTCTGCTAAGAACTTCACGTGTTTGTTCTCCGGAAATGTCTTTGCCCATGCCTTCATAACGAACGGATCATTCACTGCCCAACCAAGAAACATTTTGGTCCGTTCAATTTATACATAAAAAAGGCTTTATTAAGCTAATCCCAGAGATAATTACGGGACTCATTACCGCTAATCACGAGGATTTCGGCCACGTCCTTCGTTTTCAGCTCCTCAGCCTTCCCAACGTATCCGGGCACATGCTTCAAGCTACACGAACGCCAGCCAAATCAGACCGACTATGAGTAATTTATTGGTAAAGAGTTAAAAATAAAAAGGCTAAACCAAAGAGCTGAGGTAACTTTTCCAGTAACCTGCAAGTAGGGGTGAAGGCGCCGGGAACACCAACGACGACGATCTTCTTGCCGGCGGCGAGAGAGTGGACGGAGACTTGCTGGAGCTGATCATTCTCGTCAAAGTGAGCGAGGGTTCCGTCGGGCAAAGCATCGCCAACTTTAATCGGAGCCATGTTTGATAACTGACGAACGGTTGTGATTGATTGACCAGACAGTTGGCTGCTTAAACGCTAGGACAGCGGTCCTTTATATGGGGGTTTATTAGGTGTATTTAATAGTCATTTGAGGTCCGCTACTACCAAACATTTTTGGAACTCCGGGCATTAAGTGGATTGGTCCACGTTATCGCCGCCCAGCTAACAAAGTAACAACATTGGGCTCATACGTTAGGATAGGTTTCCATGGGCCGGCACAATCCTATATTTAAATATCGTAAATGAATTAACTTATAATTGTTATTTAATAATTTCTTATTCATATAACTATTGAAAAAGGGAATAAAAGATATAAAAATATATAAGTAAATATTTATATATTTAATTACCTATTTTATTTTAATTTTTTATCACAGAAAAATAATTTTTTTAACGATGATGATATGAAAGAACTCTCATTTAGTTAATGTTCAAATAAATATTTTATTATTTAGACCTTATCATAATTATACATGTTTATATTTATTTACTTAATTTTTTTTTTATTATGAATTTTAAGAAATTATATTTTTATTTCACAACAAGTTTATGATCATTTTTATTTAAAAATTGATAAAATTTTTAATCAAATTTAATATGATTGTGTATGCATATAAATTAATTTTAATACGTCATAATTGTATTTTATATAAATATTAACATTTTTATAAGATATATATTTATGTTTGGGTTCAAATTTAAAAATTTTATAATTGGTTGGACTTACACTTGAAAATTAGACTCATTTCATGAGTTAGGTTGGATGTGAGCCTAAGAATTCTAATTTTTAAAAAAATTAAATGCTAGTTAAACCTCATCCACTCCAACGTTGTATATATCTACTCAAAATAACGCTTGTATATTACTTCTAAGTTTTATATTAACATTTAAGAAGAAATGGATTAAGTCAAGAATTATAAATATAACTTAAGCTATACTTATATGTTTAATGTAAATAATCTCTATTCAACTTGTAACTTACATTTAGGCACAAATTAGGTTATTCTTTATGTAAATTTTTCTTAATTAATTTTGTTCTTTTGTATATAAATAGGTATACCTTTTTTATTGTGATACATCCAACGGCTCATTATATCGAACAGTCTCAATTTTTATTACACATCACTTAAAAATCAGACTCTCGAAATTTCTGTTGTTTTCATAAAACTCTCTCTCTTTCTTTCTCCCTCTCTCAAACACAGCTTTTGCCGTAACACCACCTTCAACATCATCGTCACCTTTATCACCATATATGATGTTTCTTTCTTTCTCCCTCTCTCTAACCCAACATATGCCGCAAAAACACCTTCAGCGTCATCGTCACCTCTACCATCATATGTGATGGTTTTGGCGAAAACCCATGTCGTTCGATCCTCAATCATCGGTTTTCACACGAGGGCCTGGACATAGTGGAGGAGCTATCAGATAGATACGTCACAAAGAAATCACTTGATGATAAAGAGGAGGAGGAGTTGAACTATTGGTGAGTCACTAGTACTCGACAGGAGGTCTTTAGCCTGTACCAAGACATGCTATGACCCACTCGCTTCTTCATCTGGCTTGACTCATAGGGTGTGTTGTGAAGACACATATTTAGGGAGAACGCGAGGAATGTTGGCCACCGAAATTTTTTTTATTAAAATTAAGCATGATTTAAATGAATTATGAGGTTTGATGGATTAATTTTTGGAGCTAATTATTATGTCAAGGTTAGTAGGATTTTTATGA
>JANITX010000211.1:16148309-16159444 GCA_027564395.1 Erythroxylum ulei
TTCCGAATTGTTAACAGTTGCATGTAGAGGTTTGAGTTAAGAAATTAAAAGAATATGAGCTCAGGTCTATTCATCGCCCACTTTTGCTTCCGAACGAGTTTTCTTTAAACGTTTCAACTTTCAAGTCTTTCCTCCCCACTTCCGTTTCGGGTTCCGAGTCCGATGTTGGGCTCCGATACGAGGTCCAACAATGAATCATATATGGATAATGTTGAGTGGAAATATGAATTTACGTATGGATAAGGTTGAGATGATGAATTTTGATCATGAATTGTTGATTCATAAGTGAGATGTTATGGGAGAAAGATAGGAATTATGAATAATGAGAATTACTCGTAAGAAATGAATTAAATGAAAAGAGATTAGGAAATATGATGAGATAATATTGAATTGTTATGAAATGATGAAGCATTAGAGGGAGTGAATTTGGGACAACGTAAATTGAAAGTAAGATAAGAGTGATGTAGAAACCATTGGAAATTTTAGGTTTAGGGGTTGAGATTTTAGAGGTTTCGCTATGGTGAAATCACAAGGATCACCACGACGAACTTTTCTCGAAGGATCTCAGCAGAAGTTCCCATCCGTTCGCCGCGGCAAACTGTTTGGCTTCGTCGTGGCAAAGTCAGTCTTTCAAGACCGCCACGGCGACCCGAAAGGGTTAGTGGAGTTTCCCTCGGAGAATTTTGGCAGGTACAATAAGATTGAGGACATAATCATAAGAATAGATTGTCGTTTATCAATTGATCAAATATTAAAAAAAATCAGAATGGTATGAGACTTTAAGCATCATGACTTCATTGGATTACGCTGACGTTTGTATGACAAGCGAGGGTTGGACCAACAGAAGTGATATCAACACATAAAGATGAATAAAAAATGGTTAAGGAGATTTAATTGGAACACGCCCACATTTTATGGTTCAAGGTTTGGACTCTGAAAACGAGGCCTTATAAGGAAGGAGTTCGAAGAGGCATGCTTTAAGAAGGATCCAGAAGTTATAACACAGTTGCTAATTGGAGACTAAGAAGCAGTGCAATCGAAGATTGATAATCTTGTCCAAAAATAGATGTTGTAGGTTGAGAAAGAGCGGAGCTCTGGTGGTGATGGTGATCGTCGGTGATGATTTACCACAACTGTTGCAGGTGGGTGTTCCTCTTTTAGATGATCTTCATATTTCTGTAAAATCAAGATTTTAAGATCAAAAATCTATTTTCCAGTTTTATTGACGCAAGCCAGTGTTGACTAACCGCATCGGAATTTTGGATGACAACATCTTAGGGAATTTGAGACTTTTGAGTGAGATTGTGGTTGGAGACATGATAAAGCATAATGGTGGTATGGTGTCTGTGTTCCAATAGTTTTGTATATTTCATTGATGCGACTTGTATATAAAGATAGTGTTTGGATTGTTACAATGGGGTTTAACTACTAAGAAAAATTGTTTAGAATTTGGATTTCTGTCAAATCCTTGTATTATACATAAATGGTTTTAACTAATCTTTATAAAAAAAAAAAGTGGGTGATAAGTTAAATCGTAGAGCAATGGCTGATTTTCCAAATTGAAACAAGAGAAGATAATGTTCTTTGTAAAAGGCTTTTAACTCTTTTATATTGTACATAAATGGTTTTAACTAATGAAACATCAATTATCTTTCAAAAAAAATGTGGAAAATAAATTACATGAATCATCGAGCAATGACTGATTTTCCAAATTGAAATAACAGAAGAGAATGTTTTTTGTTAAGGTTTTTAACTCTTCCATTATTTCTTTTTGCAGGTCATCATCAGATGGTGGTGATTATGGTGATTCATTGAAGGCAGAAGAGGAATATGCAAGTCGGAGAAGAATAAGGAAATCAACATTATTTAGTTGCAGGATACGTTAACTAACAACGTGAGTCACAACTTTCCTGAAGAGAAGTGCTTAGAGATAACAAATGATGGAGCATAGAGTCATATTACCTATTTTGTGTGTTACACATCTATGGAAAACTATTCTTAGCTTGTTTCTTTGTTGGGCGGTAAAGAGTATGAGTGAGCAGTTAAAAGTAAGACAATTGTGTTCTTCATGAAAAATGTTTCCAAATGTATAACATTAGAGATTGATTGTTGCTATTTTAAGAGGGATATTTGTTCCACTAGCCATCGATGGGTATGTTTATTTTATGTTCTTTTTCCCTTGTTTGTTTTTGATATGAAAATGGAGAAATATGTATGCATTCATCCTATGTGTCTGTTATTGGTGAGTTGGGCATAACCCATATGTAGTTCTTGTGGAGAAATGCAGGATCTAGGAATACTGTCCATACAATTCATTCTGTGTGGGCTAACTTTCAAACATCAACTATCAACGTCAGTCACAACTTTCATGAAAAGAAGTGCTTAGAGATAACAAATGATAGAGCATAGAGTAATATTACCTGTTTTGTGTGTTTTTTCTTTATTGGGCGGTAGAGTATAAGTGAGCAGTTAAAAAACTATGCTCTTCATAAAAAATGTTTCCAAATGTATAACATTAGAGGTGGAATGATATTTAACAATTGAAAAAAAAATATTATCTCTTCTTTTCAAAACCTCCCTCATACAGAAGTTATTGTCATCAGTGCATATTATATTTGAGAATAAGTGGAGGTGTCTCTTGGAAGAAAGAAACTTTGAGTCGACTAAATCTCAGACAAATAAAATTTTGGTTATTGACTGAACAATTTAACCTATCAACCCAAAGTCTAAACACAGGGAGACACATGCAAAAAATACGTGCGCCGCCGATTTTGAGATGTAACATCACTTATTGACACAAATCTTGACAATAATTGAGTAGGAAGATGCAGTAGTTGAGAATAACTGAGTGAATTATTTGAGTGGCAAAATACAATACCATAAATAACGATTTAGAGATATAGTAGTATAAATGAATTAAAATCACATCTGTGATTGCGATGACATAAATTCGCTCATATCAATTATTGGTTCATTTATAATTGGTACTCTTTTTGCAGACCTATCCATAAAAAATTTGGTCTAACAAGAGGCATGAGAGAGAGCTCGAAGCTAGCCACCAAGCTTGCATTAGTTCTTCAGCACCCTTATATATCTCATAATTCAATTGTTTGCTTTAAGCAATTCCAAAAAATTGGTTGCTTCAACTCTTAAATCAAGCTTTGTTCCTGCAATCCACCTTCAAGATGGCCATTCTTTTGGTTTACACAAATCCAATGCTATGACTAGCAATAATATCTCTGCTAATGACCGAAAGGTGATTTTTTAATAAGAACATTTAGTAGCAAGTATCTGATGTTTATTGTTGTGAATGAAAAATGGCAGACTTGTTCATATTAACAAAGACATTAAATTTTCAGCTCAAAGATTAATTCTCTTTTCATCTTTTGTGTGTTTTCAACTTAATGATGTAAAAGCTATCCTGGACAATAGTTTAAGTGATCAAGAAAACACCTTGCTAGTGTAAATGCAACAGAGAAAATCCCTCAACTTTTCTAGCAATAAGCCTCTTACTTCAATTCTTGACACCATGATTTACCCCATTCACATTAGATTACCTGACACAACCGACTAAATCTTAAATGGTGATAACGTGTTAAGGGCTTGCCTTTCATGGAGAGACAATATGGTGATTGGTATTATAACAACAACCTCCATTATCATATGATTATTACCACCAGATTTTGGAGAAAAGTTTTTTCTTACACTTTTTTTACTACTTCTTAGTCTTCTATTTTTAATAATCAATCGTTTTCCTTTTTGTTCCATTAGCCACGAGTTCAAAATAAAGAACAAATGTTAGCTTAGAATCTATCAATCGTTATATATTTTGGTTACTTTTTGTTTTATGTTTCTTACTTTGGAATACAAAAAGCTTTATGGCATATGAATTTTCTGTTGAGCTCGCATAAGTGGTCACTTATGTAACAAGTCATGATGAAGATTCAAGACCTGTTTTGGTTATTTTCAACTCCGCCATTTCCCTCTTATTTCACTTTCTGCATTTTCTCAAACTGAAGGAAAAAAAAAGGAAATAGTCAATAGGATTCCTTTTGTATATCTTCTCAAGATTCCAACTTTGCATCTGTTACGTATATACTGCTTTAAAGGCTTTATTATTCCTTTATTTCCATGGGTTATAGATTTTTCACGTTAAACAAGATTATCACAAGTTCCATTCACAGAAGCTGTAAATGACTATATAAACTTTTAGATACTACCTCTATTTCCATTTCTTTTTGCTTCTTAATTCATTATATCAAAATTCTATCTTTCACTTTATTTTTTACATAGATTCACACGCTTCCTCACGTTTAGTTTAGAGGTGGCCGTTTCAACCATGCAAAGAATGACAAGAAATTTATACTCCTCTTTGATGTAAGTGTGTTCATTTCTTCCAAAATTTTGTTAATAACCTATAAAAGTTTAGGGATATGTAACACTTTTTGCTATGGTAAAAATGCACGAGCTCAAACTCAGAGCTCGGCTACATTACCATGCAATGTCTAAACCACCTCTTGATGTCACGTCTTCATTGTTCCATTATTGGTCCGGTTCTTTCTGTTATAGGGCATTACCGAGAATTGAACCTATACACAACACACACAACACACACACACACACACATACACACACACATCCAATCTATTTTATACTATGCTAGAATTGGTCATTATCTTTTTTGAATGCTTTTAATTAATACTTAACAACCTTATAATTGGATTTAAATCGATAACTGGGTCTCGGTGTAACACTACCATCTATTTTCTTATAGTTTGTTCATCTTATCTTCTTAGGCTTTTTCAGGTCTGCTTCAGCTTTTATGAATCTGCTTTTGCTAACACTGAGAATTGTGGCGGAGTACTACCCGTGCATGCTTTACAAGGCTTTTGTAATCGACCCACCTTCTCTATTCTCTTATCTGTGGAAGATAAAATATAAATTTATGTGGCTAATTCTCGTGTCTTTTAGTTTGTTGTATCATTTTCTACCACAAACAAGTCAACTCTTTCATATGTCGGACTTGCAAAAGGCTGTTACTATTGACCTACTCTTGTTCCTTTCTCTACCTTTTTTAGTTAGTTTTCTATAGGGGGTCTCCTACTAACTCATAAGTAAAATCTTGCCTACTTAAACAATTGTGGAATGTGAATGATTGCAGGTGTTCGATCATTTGTTGAGCTATTGCTGATCACGATGGTGGTATCTTTGCTAGATTTTGAAGAATAATTAGAGTTCTGTGATTCTCGCAATTGTCCACGAGTCTCATCCTTTCGATTTGAGCCTTCGTCAATCACATCAACTACCAAGGATGGCTCATGCTCATCTTTAAGGTTTTGATTTGTTGTGTCTCAATGTTTTAACTCACTCAAATCATGGTACCTTACCTTAACCGACCCGATTGCTTTGAAAGTGCGCGCCACCAGCAAGTCTCCTTCGGACTTAACAGAGATGTCCACACTCAATGTGAGATCTATCTCTCTCACATCATCGATTGCTAGAACGCCACGTCGAAGCATCAACGTTACGCAAGGCCCACCAAGAAAACTTTGTTCCCCTCGACTCCTATGCCACAACGTGTGACCGTGAGTGAGGAGCTTAAAATTAGTGAACCATAGACTCCATAACCCTCTTTCTTTCGATCACAAGCCATGTTTATGTTTTCTAAAAAGAACTACACATCTGACAAGTCTCGTGAGTCTCTCTTACCATTCCTAAAATTCTACAAAAGGCCTTACGACGAGATCCTTTACAGGTCAAAGATGCGTCCCCCACTTGTTGGTCTCATCTCTATTGTACCACCTCATCTCAAGAGACACCACATGTCAATATCGCATTGTTTCTAAGCTAAGAGTTAAGTTCATTGGCACCTTTTGAAATTATGTATGGTTTTAATCTTTTGACTCATTTAGATGTTTTACCTTCATCTACTAATAAATGTGCTAATTTTAATGGAAAGAGAAAGACAGAATTTGTTAGGGATCTCAAGTGCTAGATAGTAAACAGAAAAGGGCCTTCTACTTGTTTATGAGACCAAATTTATTAGTTTTAATTCTTGTTCAACTATAACTTGGGTAAAAGATCGGGAAATATGCTTTTCTAAATGGAGGAGTCAAGATCAAGGTAGAGAAGTACATCAATATTAACGTTGTATGTTCTACAAGATTTTGAAGCAGAGAAATATTATGAAGAACACGTGAAATAACTAGAATATCAAAGACCACTTTGTTAGTCATCTAATTCTTTGCTTCTCAAATTATTTTGGGTTAAGATTGGTTGATGATGATAAATATTTTTGAATGCACACATATACAAAAAAATGCACATAGACAAATAGCATTTTTCTTATCCAATGCCAATGTAGTAAGTACTATTATACGGAATCTCCTTTCTCACTAAATTTGTAATGTTTTGTATTAGAAATTTTAAAGCACAAAAAATTGGTGTAGATTTCCATTGTTTCCTGGTTGCACTAGCCAGTTATGTCTAACTGTGCAGTTGCTGGTGATATTGTTTTAAATACAGGCTTAAAGTTGTTGGTAAGCTAGAAGCTTCTTCTTGGTTTTAACAATGTGAGAGAAGTGCTTAAATTCTTATTTTCATTACTTCTTTAATTATTTTGCATAACATTAAATTAAGGACAAAACTGATTACTAGAACACGAGAGCTTCCAAAGTCATCGCTGATTAAGTTGAGACCTTAAACATTTACTTCTTTCTTCTAATTGCGATCCAAAATTAGAGAGAAATAATGTTCAGAGGTTTATAGTATCTGTTAACGAAAATACTGGATGGCCATCTCATCTAATTAATAAACACAATAACACTAAGAACCTACATCATTTTGTCTCTAACAAGCAAGCAAACAAGCACCAAGTGACCAATAGTCTCGTAATGATTATACCCACCCTTCAAGTAGAAAAAAAGAAACATAAAGGAGCAGTTGTTCCTTCTTTCATCCTTTCCTTTTTTTATTCTTCTCTATCTCATCTTGATCTACTTCATTAAGATGCTAAAATCATCATCTCTGTGATAAAATTTTAATTTTTCAATATGATTTTAAAACATTTAGAGGCATGGCCACGTTATGACTTGGGGTATGATAAAGAAAGTGACTAACCTGTGCTGCTTAAACATGATACTATGTCTACCTTACGATCCTCTGTTGCTCCAAAAATAGAATATATCTCCAACTCAATACACATAAATTTGGTCCTTTAATGGATATAAAAATTCATAGTTTTTGAAATTAATATATATTTATTAAATAATTTATTAAGATTGTATAATTTATTATTTATTATAAGTGTTATGGAGAAATAGACGGTGAACCTGGGAAGAACAAATGGAACTAAAACGTTTAAGAAAATCAAGATAAAAACACACCACAACAAAGAGAGAACAAAGATAAATACGTAAAAGCCACTTAATTGGCTTAACATAAGAAATCTAAGTTTGTAGGGGACTCCGGGATCCCCCATTTAACCAAAACTCTTGATCAATCTCTGACTCTCGTTAGTTTCAAATTAAATATAATGCACTCTGTCTTTTATCTGGACGAATACACCAAACACCTGGCAACTGATTCCTCCAGTATCATTCATTAATGAGATGAAATGACTGCTGCCTTCCCGTTTCTTTAGACCAATAATGAACCCCACTTACTAGGTCAATAATACGTTAAAAAAGAAGCAGCAAGTTGAATTTAAATGATAGATATTTATTAAACATGGGGCCTTGATGGACATGTATTTAAAAAAGAACCAGCAAGTCAAATTTAACTGATTGGTATTTATTAAAGGTGAGATCTTGATAGACATAAAGAAAGATGCTCAGCATTGGGAAAAGAAACTGGATATCGTGTGTTAAAGAAAACAGTAAAAAGAAAATGATTAATAGTGGGTCTTTGATAATAATATAATATAAATTTATGGGTCATATATACATGACTAGTAAGTGACATGATTAGATTAGTTTGATTTTTTTTTTTTGAAATGAGATTAGTTTGATTTTTAAATGATATAAAACGAGCAGTTTTTGTTTAATTATTAGTTATCAATCAATCAAGAAGTAGGTTTGTATCGTCCAATCTTTTATTCTCTACCCATACAGATATTCACTCGTGAATATATTTAAACATTTTGGTCGAGCTCCAAACCATAATGACCCATATATTGAATTCATCAAATCCTCCATGTTTTTGTAAACAAGAGCTTTGAGCTTCATTTATCTAGCATTTGTAAGTTCTTGGCTTTTGCTTTGTAATATATCTACAAAGTAATTCCATTTTTTATCAATTTAGTAATATATCCATCGTCTGTTAATCCTTTATTCATTCTCATTATGTTGTGAAAAAGATATGAGCAACCTGTTTTACATTTTTTTCTTAACACATCACTCTACAGTAGTAAATGTAATTTTTTTTTATCGAGTATAGCTTGAACTTCCCTTAGAATGAATATTAGAACAATCCTATCCTTGACAAATCCTAAAATTGAAGAATTAGGAAATAAAATCTTATGGAATGTAGGATATAAGTAAATGAATAATGGAGAAAACGCGAATATATTTGTTCTCGTGTCGGTGGTTTCTGACTTTGACTTGGTTTATGTCATTTTTCAAATTGCTTTTTTTTTAAGGTGTTGTTGTCTGGCCTTGCATTTGCTTTGCACTATTGAGGTATGTTTTACTTTTCTTTGATAAAATATTATGTCGAGTTTGATTCTATTTGTTTGGAGCTTCAATATTTTGGGATGAAGTTTTGGTATGTTAATTTTTTCTACAATTCTTCCAAATGTCTTTAAGCACGTTCAACCCATGCATATGAATTTTTTTTTTCACTAGATAAGCTATTTTCTTCTCATATGTTTGGGTGGTATCTACATAACTACTTTCTAATATATCAAAATTTCTAGCTAATGTTACTACTATTATTATTTTTTCAATTCACACTAGAAAATATGATAGAGGAAACTTATCAATACTAAAGTTATTGGGCACAAGCTAAGAATAGAATAGAGGAGGTAACTTAAATAAGACTTTATATATGCTAGATCTATATAATATATAAACAAGAGGGAAGTTCTCAAGGAAATGATTCTTAATTTTTTTAATTAATAATTTCTAGATAATGTTGATACTGTAATAGTTTATTAGATTTTAAAATTTCAATTAGGGTGGAACCTGCCCTGTATTCATGCAACATCAATTTCAAGTTATTAAAATTTGAAAAACCCCAAATTTTTGTATCAGTTCTTCATGTTATCAGAGACCCATATTTTAGTCTCAAACATACGACTTGAATCACACAATCACATTATCTAGTAGACAAAATCTTTAAAATTATTCCAATAACATTTTTGAATTAATCGTAAACTTTGAATATGGTTATATAAACAATATACAAGTATTTATTAATTTTACTACAATGACTAAATACCAAATATATAAAATTATTTTTAAAATACTAATCTATATTCAATTTAAAATAAAGATATTTGTTTTTATTTATTCAATATGATCATAATACATTTTTCGAGCCTTAAAATACACATATATTTATTTTTAAGAATCTTAAAAAGTTATCGTGTAAATTTTTTTAAAAAATTTAGACTGATGCGTGATGCATTATGAAATCATCTATTATTTTATTAAAATTAAAATATTTTCAAAAATTAAATTAACATATAATGTCTTTTAATTATGCACAAAATTAGCCATTTTTAGTAAATATATGATTTTATAATAAAGCTATTACAAACAATTCTCAAAATGTATTTATTTTTAAAATGATTTTAAGTTTAGACGTCAAATGAAGCTTTTCTATAATAATTAAAACGTCATATAAAAGTTAAGAAATTAATATCTACTTATAAAAACTGAAAATTTTGATTTTTATTTAAAAAGTTAAAATTTTAAATTATTGTTATGATTTTATATCATATTTATAATTTAATAATTATTTAATAATTTAATTATGTTATTGTCAAAAATTAATTATAAACAGTTACTTTCAATGACTTCTTCAATTGTATCATGAGAGACTTTGATAAATTAAAGTAATATAAACTTATCAAAAGCCTTGTATATATGATTTTTTTGTTTCAAAATTATTAGTTTCTTTTGAACTGAAAATTTATATTCATTCCAATAACTAATTTGCGTAAATTTACACTATATATTAAAATTTTCCATCATAGTATAAAATTATTTTAACCTAAAGTATCATTAACTACTTAAATTTATTTGCAAAATATAATTCTTTAATATAGAATTAAATTGTAGACATATATAAAAAATTTATTATATAATTATACAATGAAGTACAACAATAACATATTGATAATTTTATCTTATTACATTAATTTATGGCTTTATTTTTTCTTCATTTTCTACAAGATCTTTTTAATTTATATAACTGTTGGTTGTTTTTTCCCCTTCATTCTAGGTTTATCTACTTTCAAAGATGGATAGAAATGCCAAGAGGCACAAAACGTATGCTGAAATGCTAGAAAATGAAAAACGTGCCCTTCTATAGATCATGCAAAAAATGAAGAAAAATAAAGATGGATAGAAATGCCAAGAGGCGCAAAAGGTATGCTGAAATGCCAGAAAATGAAATACGTGACCTTCTACAGCGGCGCCAAGAAGCTTATGCTGCAAAGAAGAGTAATGCTACTCTATCTTTTTTTCCGTAGAAATAAGAGGTCTAAAATTGATTTGTCCAAGATAACAGATAATTTTGATCGACTAGAGTTGTCTATAGGAGAACGTCGATGTCAACCAGTTCATGATCAACCTGTTTATTCTACCAATGATAGCATTACTATAGATGATCAACTGTTTCTTCATCCTTCTAGTGTAACACCCCACTCCTGTGTGATCCGAACCCGACATCATTGATGATATCCGAGTCCGTGCCCCACGAGGGTGACGTACTACATCAGTCAGTAGAACTCAGTAAAAACTTTTTGCTTTACAAAATTCATTCTATCAGAGTCATTTACTCTTTTTCATTACACTCATGTGCGCAGAAAACAGTAGACATTTTGCACCCACATGCATAAATAAACATTTTCAGTTAATACACTCAGTTTCAGTTATTACAAACAGTCAACAATAAATTACAATCAATTA
>JANITX010000211.1:16191202-16205656 GCA_027564395.1 Erythroxylum ulei
ATTCGCATAATATCCACATTAAAACAATTATTTATACCCGAAAAATGTCAATTGAGTGCATGATCAATGATTTTAATGTGTGCAATAGTCCAATTCACATGTGTGTATGCTGACATGATGCATGAGTATAAATCGCAAATTTTCTTACTCTCCTTTTAATCTCAAATGTACCCAATTTTAGGGTTCAAACCCGTAGTATGGGGACAGGATGTTACATACAACCTAATTTTAGTACTCCTGTTTCCTTTATCTTATCTATCACTTTAGGTAAATCTAATTTTTGGCTCTTTGATTATGTCTTTTGTAATTATGTGACCTCTAATTCAAAGCTATTTAGTTTTATTTTTACTCCTTTTGGTACACCACTTGTCCACACTACTGATAATTCTATTTTTCACATTAATATGTAGGCAATATTTCTAAATCTCACTTATCCTTATCCAATGCCTTTTATATGCCTAAACCATCTTTTAATCTTATTTCTTTTGGTAAGTTATGTGAACATAGTGTTAATATAACTTTTTCAAGTCATGGTTGTAATGTACAAGATTCACAGACAAACAAGGTTCTCAGGAACAAGGCATAAGGTTGATTATCTATTTAAACTTATTTCTCACTAGTTTCCATCCATAGCTATTATTTTTGTCACCTCTTCCAATATTTGACACTCACATTTTGGTTATGTTTCCTCTTCTAGACTAGAACCTTTTATTTTTAGTAGATGTTTAGGATATGTTCAAAATGATTAACTTGATTATGTTTCATGTAAACTTTTAAAATATCATGCTTTGCCATTTAATATTGTGATTTTATTTCTTCTATACCATTTAATCTTTATTCATTATGATTTTTGAGGTCGTACTCCTAATATTGCCATTGGTAGTTCTTGATATTTTATTATTTTTATTGATGTTTATTCTCGATATACTTGAATTTTTCTTATGAAAAATCATTTTGAGTTACCTCAAATTTATATTCAATTTGTCAATATGATTAAAACTTATTTTTCTTGCAATATTAAAAATTTTCATATAGTTAATGCTTTGAAATATTGAGACACTACCCTTCATCAATTTTTTGCTACTCATGGTACTATTGTACAATGTTCCTATCTTGGAACCTCTTAACAAAATATTCATGTAAAATATAAATACATGCATATTTAAGACACTATTCAATCTCTCCTTATGTCATCTTCTTATGGTGAATCTTTTCAAGGTGAAGTGGCTCTTACAACAATTTACACAATTAAACGTATCCCTTTTATTGTCGTTAATAATATTTTCCATATGAGTGTCTTTAATGATTATCATTGTCTTCAAGGATTTAGATCTACTAGTTTTGTCTATTTTTAGTCATAGGAATACACCAAATTAAAACCCATAAGGCTTATTAGTGTTGGGATCCTCTTTCTTAACGTCTTCAAATTTCCTGCCATATAATTTTTTAGGAACATATGATGTTTTCTTTATTATTCCACTTTGCTCTTCTTTCTCTTCATGCACCTTACATTATCCTTAGGCTAGTATGGAAAAAGCAATGGAAGAAGAACTCAATGCACTTACTCTAGTTATACATGGGATTTAGTTGATTTACCTAGGGACAAATCTATGGTTGGATGTAAATAGGGCTATAAAATCAAGACCATGATTGTTGGTTTAGTAGAACAGTATAAGGCTCAACATGTAGCTAAAGGTTTCACTCAAGAATATGAGATTGATCTTGAGGAAATTTTTGCTCCTATAGCTTGTATCACTTATGATTATGCTCTTATTACTATTACTGTTGTTAAACATTAGACTTTATTTCATATGGATGTCAGGAATGCCTTCTTAAATGGAGATCTCATTGAAAGGTTTATATGTAACCTATTCCTAGCTATAATCTTCATCTAGATAGAGTTTGTCTTCTTCGACAACCTTTGTTTGGACTTACACAAGCTCCTTATACTTAGTTTCTTAAATTTGGTTCCACTATCTATCAATTTGGTTTCTAGTCCAATCCTCACAATCATGCATTAATTCTTTATAATACAAACCATGGTATTATTACGTTATTATTAGATGTTGATGAAATGATCATTACTAGTGATGATACACAGGGTACTCATGATCTTAAGTACTTTCTTAGCCACCAATTTGAGATGAAACATCTTAAAAATTTGAGCTATTTCTTGTGTGTTACTTCTAATTTTATAGGATATTATTTATCTCAGGTCAAGTATGTTGCTAATCTAATCTCTCTTGCAAGTCTTACTGATGATAAAATTGTTAATGCTTATATTAAAACTAATGCTCATTTTTCTACTTCTAATAGCTCTCCTCTTCCTGACTTTACTTTGTATCATCAACTTATTGATAGTTTATCTTATCGTCACTTATCCTAACATTGCTTACGTTGTTCATATTATTAGTTAGTTAGTTTATGATAGCTTTTGACACTACTCATTGTATGGTTATTTTTTGTATTCTTGGTTACATCAAAGGTATCTTGTTTCATATTCTTCATTACTCTAATTCACTTTTCTCTTCAGTTATGAGGTTTTTCAAATACTGATTGGGTTGCTGATCTTATAGGCCATCAATATACTACTAGTTACTTCTTCTTATTTGGTGATTCATTTATCTATTGACACAGTAAGAAGCTAGTAGTTTTCTCTCAATCTAGTACTGAAATTGAACATCAAACTTTTGTTGATTCTACTAATGAGCTTCTATAGCTTCGTTGATTACTTTGGAGTATGAACATTTTGTCTCCATCTACTATTCATCTTCATTGCAATAATTGACGTGTTATGTAGATTGCTCATATTCATGTCTTTCATAAACACACAAATACATTGAGATTGACTGTTGCTTTGTGCATCATCATTTTTGTTATAATATGATCGATCTTATTTATGTCTTTTTTCAAGATTAGATTGCTGATATATTTATCACTGTGCTCCTCAATTTTGCAATCTTGTTTACAAACTTAAGGTGTCAATTCACTATCACCTTAATTTTGAGCGGAGATGATAATATTTATTGTAATCAATGTAAATAGTGTCTAGTAAACTCATATCTTATATTTAGGCACTAATTAGGTTCTTCCTTATGTAAGTTCCTTTCTTATTAGTCTAATACTTTTTTTGTATAAATAAGTATATCATTTTCATTATAAGGTACAACAATGTATAAAATAATTCATTCCCTGTTAGTTTCTACTTTATATATATATGACAATTATTTATAAATTGGAAAGAATAAATAGTTTATTGTTAGAAATTTACAGCATCCACCACTTCTTCTAGCTCAATTCCCATGCCTGCATTAAAGAAGTTGTTAAATGACAAGATAGATTGACTTTGGTTTAAGAATGAACCAACCATCGTGAAGTAAGAATAGAAGTTGACTATTAGTTACCTGTATCCTGCTGTCTGAGGTTCCGATGACAAGTACTTCTTCGCTGGGGTCAAGTGCCATGCAGAGAACCTTAGCATTTGTAGCAGTTTGGAGGACATCTATCTTGGTCTGCTTCTTTCGGTCCCAAATCTCAACAATGCCTCCTTTGGACCCCAAGTATATTAGGTCTGCACTAATTGCCATTGTCCTCACTTCCGATGTTGTGGACAGTGTGCCTACCAAATCAAAGTTTTCACAACTCCATATCTGTCATCAATTTTTGGATGCTAAGTTAGTGACTCGTTAAAAACCACGCAGAAAATAGCCACTAGGATAGGACATACCTTCACCACTGATCCATCTACTGAAGAACTGGCCGAATGTATCTGCCCGTCACGAATTTGCAGAGCATTTACGGAATTTGCTTTGCCTAGTAATTTCCTGGATCCACTTTGAATAATGGCTACTGTTCCAGTTGCCAGGTCTATTTCCTGAATAACAGATTGCTTTATATAAACTCAAGTTGTCGAATGTAGATAAAACATGCTGCTTCAGTTGCAATACCTGAATGCTGCTGTCGTGGCATCCACAGTATAGTTTTCCTTGTACAA
Source organism: Erythroxylum ulei (assembly GCA_027564395.1). Classification (NCBI taxonomy): domain Eukaryota; kingdom Viridiplantae; phylum Streptophyta; class Magnoliopsida; order Malpighiales; family Erythroxylaceae; genus Erythroxylum; species Erythroxylum ulei. The sequence goes on from JANITX010000211.1 coordinate 16,195,197, forward strand.
GACACAAGCATTTTACGTACTTGCCTTGATTTACCAATTTGGATCCTCCGTTCCAGGAGTGAACCTGACAGGTAATAAACGCCAATCATTAGTTACACATGTGAACATGAATTGCTCTGTATTTTTGACTCCTAATATAGAAACAGAAAAGGAGGTTTATATGATACCTTGACACCAGCTCCTTGTGGAATAAAACATGACATGCTATTGGCAACAACTAGATTATGAACTGGATCCTTCATGTCATGCACTTGTACGCAGCGCAATGTTTCACCACTAAAAGACCAGACCTATTCATCACAATAAAATACAGTAGCATTATTTGTTAAACATTTATTCAGCAATACAGATCAGAAAATCAGACATTCGTCCTCTGTTAAACTGAACATGTAGATGGATAAATCTCAAAACTGATGCCGAGAAGGTGCTTCCAGGTAATTGTAACATGAATTAGTATTTAGATGAATTGTGAATGAGACTTTGGCACTGTAGCAATAAAGACAGTAGTCTGACTAAATTGCTGTCAGTTTTGAAGGCAGGTTGGTTAGTAAATCTGTCGTATGTCTCTTGAGTTAGTGGTCATCTATGCAGCTAATTAGTTCAGTTTCATCTGTTCTTAAGCTACCTTTTCCTGCCGGGCTTCCCGAGTGCAGAAACTTTACGCGGTCTTTTAACCGGTCTTTTGTTTTCTACCAATAAAAACAAAAGAGTGGAAAGAGCACACATACCCTTGATGTTTTGTCTGCTGAACCACTGTACAATCTTTCGCCTGATTGTAAGATTGTTAAGCTAGTGACAGCCTTGGTGTGTTCACGAATTACTTGAATGAGTTGAAGAATGCTACTCCTCGCCGTCCAAACCTACAGAAATTGAGAAAAAGATCATACTTACTTGTATTCGCCAAACTTGAGTCATTTCAAGCAAGAGGATAGCGATTCACAGTATGAATTAATCGTGTGGATTACTTAACAATGTGAAATAGAACTTTTCTAGGAAGCTAGGTGCTCATCCCTCATCCAATGATCTAGCCAGATGAAGTGCTTGGGTTGGTTGCAATAACATTATGAGAGAATTACCTTGATGGTTCCATCCGAATGGCCAGAAAAAATCTTGTCATTGAAACAAGCAATTGAAAGCACCTCTCCGTTCTCACTGCAATCTATTAGAGCTAATTCTTTATGACTCCACAAGTCCTGGTGCTCGAAAATAATTTTATTGTCATTATTTTATTGACTGAGAACTAAAACGATAAATAAATGTATAGGAACTTGCATTAAAAACACTTTTATTATTAACTTACAGCACTAGAGTCTTGTCCCTCACTCAGGATTTTCATGATCTCAAATGCTAATCGAGATGACTTTCTCAGCTCCCTCAGACCTTTCTTGATATCCTTCATGTAGAAAGCAATATCCCGCAAGCCATCTGAAAATTACAGTAGCAAAGTTATGATAAAGATGTCTGAAACCAAATTAGATTTGTTAATCTTGCAGTCTCGGAATGTGAAATTAGAAATCTTTCCAATATGTTTCTACGGCTTGTGCAGGTGTCTTTCTGAATCTCAGTTTGGTTGCTGGAGTAAAACTGACCAAGATTGCTACTTACCAGCATCATCTATGAAGCTTTTCAACACAAGCAATGAAAGGACTTTGTCCTCAATATCCTTTGCGGACTTGAATATTGCAACAAAGCGCTTGAGCAAGCAGACTCTGGCCGCTCCTCGTATCCCTGTGTCTGGAAGAACATTAAGCATATGTGCAAGCCACGTTGCTGAGACAAAGCATGCTGAACACAACTCTGCATATCTGCTCTTCAGGCCCTCTGATAGAGCTTCGAACAGCAAACCGAACTCATGAGTTACTAAAGCAAACCCCATTTTTCTTTCCCAATCTTCAGCTGCTCTCTCTTCCTCTTGCTGTTCCCAATGCAACACGGAAAATTAAGTTGTATTTTCATATTCAAAAATGTCAGAGGGCAAGATTTTATTCAGAAAAATTCAACGAGTCTGACCAAGGTTCCTTCTACTTCTTCAGAAAAGCTTCCAACTTGTTCCATTTTTATAAGATTTTTGTAACGTTTGTCCAGTCCAGAACGCTTCAGAAGCATGGCTCTGGTAAGAGATTTTCCAGAGGCTGTAAACCTCCCCTGCAAAGAGACTATTGTTTTTGCCGCAGCTATTTGAACAGCAGGAAATTCAATTTCTCTGAGGCATGATATGAGGGTATCTATTGCCTCTTCACGGTATATACTCATCTTTCTCGGCTCAGCCTATCGACCAATACAGTATTCATTAGCTTACAGTAACTACGTTCTGTCATTAAACTTTTTAAGTGCTTTTCGAACAAAAAGTGGTGGCAATACTGATGTTAAGTAAAAAGAAACAATCAAGCATCTTAATTTTTCAAACTTTGTAACTTGAGATAATTGAAAAAGAGGAAAGATGTCCATACCAGAAGATCAAGTTGGAGTAAAAGACCAGCCACTACTGGGCATTGCTCTTGTGGAGCTGTCTGTAAGAAGTTCAGCAGGGTATGCATTGTACTGTAAGAACCTTCATCTTTAATGATGTGAAGGACTTGTTCATTGAATGTCCTCCTAAGAATTTTATTGAAAATTCAATTGCTGGGGGAAAGTATTCCAAATTCAAGAGAAACCAAAAGAATGAGTCAAAGGTTTGATCTCGAGAGAAGTTACCTATTTAATTTGACTAATTCTGATAAGAAATGAACGATCTCAAATTGTTCTGAATCACTTGCAGTGCAGAAGCTCTCCAAAACAGGAGCAAGCTCAGCTTGGTCAGCAATGGTATTTCTACATTTCCCATCTTCCTGGATGCACCTGAGTAAGATCCCAACTGCTGCAATTCTCTCTTCTGCCCACTGGGCTTCCAAGCTGTGAACAACTTTCTCAATCACTTTTGTTGAAATAATGGCATTGGCAATGGAGGAAACAATGCTCTCTTCACTGCTACTGAGAATCTGATCCAGTAATAGAACTGCGGCTGTTTTTGGTTTCACACACATATTCAACATATCCTTGTCTTCCTTCTTAATGACTGTTAGGAGAGATTCTACTAGATCCATCTCCAGGAGGCTCATTGTGGTGGGCGTTAACAGATATATCAACACAACGGCCTCCAATAAACCGTTCTTAAAAAGTGCCACAATGCATTCCACATCAGAATCAACTCTCGTCAGTGTCTGGATTACCCCTTTGTCTCTTGATCCCAACTCAGAGAGGAGAAGAACCGTAGCTTTTAACACTTTTGGATCGACAGAATTGAATAGTATCTCCACAAATCCGTTAACAACTGGAGGTCTTGAAAGCAAGCTCTGTATATCAAATTCCATATTTGTTTCCTTCCAGAATCTCTCTATTCGAAGAACAGCCACTTCAGACTCGTGCAAAATTTCTGACATGCAAAGATTGTTAATGGCCTGTCTGAGCTCGCTAATTGTGCCGTCAATGGTGGTTTGCCTAATGACACTATTAGGAGAAGCTGTAGGAGGCGTTTCTGATGATATGAAGCTTGCATCAGCCTTCTGACGAGGGCTTCCTAATTGGTTTAAGGCGGAAACAGGGTGCTGCTCTTTCCAACTAGCTATAAGCCTTTTGAGTACGTAATTTGTCTTAGGCAGTTGTGTACTTTGCAACTTCTGGCGCGTGATTGGGCATGTTGAGTTCCCCCTGTCCAGCCACTCTTGAATTGCTCTGCGTTCATAAGTCTGGCCTGTTTCTAGAGTCACTGGATCATCAAAAAGATGGCTTGTTATCGGGCAGACAAAGTCTTTTGGCGGAGTATGTTTCCCACCACCTGGGGAGTTATCGGCATCCGCCATGGGATAATCTGAAGAACTATGGGTGACAGAAAGAATCCAAATATGAGAACTTCAGAGGAGAGAGCGTAAAATGATAAATGATGTTCATGAGAACATACCGAATGGAATCTGCAACTATAAGTTGCTTGTGTTTTCGGGTTCGGCTTTCTGATGGCTCTAACGATGTTCTTTGTCTGTTGTTTTCCTACAAGACAAAGACAACAGCATTTCAGTACTAGAATAATCGCCTAGGTAGATCAGTCCAGATAATTGCGACCTCTTTTCTTGTTTATGCCTCTACCTCAACTTCGGATTCCAATGAAGAACAATCAACCAAATTATCATCCAAGGACGATTCAGCTTCGGACTCTGAATCCGAACCTGGCGATACCGTCAACCTCCTACTGTTCTGACTTCTGAGATGTTCTAGGGAGACTCTCTGAGGATAAGATAGTGTAGCAGAAGTACATACGCCGTTGCTGGACAGTTCTAGCGATTTTTCTTCTTCACGCCATATTGGCTATAACACGTGAAAAAACATGTTATAAACCTTAAAGGACAGAACCTCTCTCGTATTTTTTGTGGTGTTTTAACAGAACCATTTAAGAACACAGGACAAAGAAACAAACTTGATCAGTCAATCATTAAAAAACACTTGAATTATGAAAAAAGAAGCCATCTTTAAGTTTGGTGTTGAAATTTTTGTCAACTTGGCCTCCTGACATGTACCAGTCCTATGAATTTTGAGTTTTCGTGGTCAGATAAGCAGAGAATGGTGGGTGCACTTTTCACCTTAATTCCAGGAGGCCGTTTAGTTTAGACTGTTTATGTAGTACAGTAAATGAGCTAAGCCTAACAGTGGATGTAGTTATTTAAGTAACAACAATATAGAAATTCTCTGCTAATATGCATTTGGAAAACTGAGAGTAAAGCTTTTGTTCTTGTTTTTTCACATTCACCATCACCCGCTTGCACATCCCCCACTCTATCCCCGTCAGAACTACCACCTGGACCTGACCATCAACTATGCCACCATTATAATCATAAAAACCACCGTCCAAATGACAAATAACGACAACCAACATTTAACCACCATTTACCCATCCCCCACGATCAACCATCACTATTAGCCCTTTACCATATTCGTAGTTCGATAGAAACCCACAGCCTGGATAGATTTCATTGCAACTGAAATCCTAATATTCTGCTGAGCCTGAAATTGGAATTAGAGTTCTCAAATTGAAGCAATTTTGTTTCAGGCATGCTATATCCACAAACTTGATATACAAACACAATTTTCATTCAACAATTCACTTCATCCAATAACACCAACAAGTAGTTATCTTCATGTAATCAATTGGTTATTTTTGAGAAATTGGAAATTTTGTTATACCGTTTTGAATTCTATTTTGGCAGTTTGGTAACAGAAAAATGAGTTGGTCACAGAAAATTGAGGAATATGTCCCCTAGTTCTGCTTTGACCCATTGAAAGTTGCAATACATTAGGATCAAAACATAAACAAATAGTGACAGGTTTCCTAAGATTTTTGCCAACTGTTTTATAAACTAAATTGTCAAAACTCGATGTCAGACCAGATAAACTAAGGTGAAAGGAGGACAACATGAAAAAAAAAAGAATAAACAGTACGAGAAGCTCTTATTTTATTAACTTAAGCCTTTATATACTTGCTTAGTATTAAACTTAAGCACAATTAGAATTGATAAAAATTATAATGAATTTGCAAGGAAATTGCCAAAGTAAAAGGTTGAGAAAATGGATTTAGCATTGCAAGGCAATTGACAAAGTAAAAGGTCGAGAATATGGATTTAGCATTACATTATACCGGACGTTCTTCAACCCTACTCCATCCATTTTGATGTTATCTTCAGCTTCTTCTATCTCTTCCACAGTCACTGGTGGTGGCTTAATCGAAATGTTCTCATCGCTGGTCTCTAAAACCTCCTTAAAGTAGCTAGCAAAGACTCTGCAATTTTTGTCAAGAACCTTTTCGTAAGCGCTCTCTAACTCCTTCAACTCCAAAGCTTGAACCCCACAAATGTTCGACAACAATTTCGAGCTCGGAACAGCTACCGATACATCAAATATTGAATTATCATCACCCTCGTAGTCCATATTCATTGAAAAGGATGACAGTATCTTTGTTCTCTTCTCGTTGAACCATTGAAGAACTGGTAAAAGATGTGACAGAAACAGCTCCTCAAAAAGAACCGGAGCTATTTCTGACCTAGCTAGGGAAGGGTCTAGCTTGAAGATGTTGAGCACACTGAGTGCAGCATTAGTGTGTTGATATGTGAGTGCGTAAATGAAAGAGAGAAGAAATGACGAGAAGGAGGATTTAGGGCAAGAAAGGAGAAGTTTTTCAGCGAGGCGAAGCGAAGAGAACTGAACGGAAGGGTTAGTGGTCGATATGGACTTTTCGACTGTTTCAAAGGCGAGGTTTAGGGGTTTGAGGGTGGAGGTTTGCATGGAGGGAGTCAACTTGCTGCGGAGAATGGACAAAAGCTGGTGGCGGAAGTCGGACTGAGAGATGGCTTGGGATAGGAAAGCGGTGGTGTGCTGGAGGATATGGGTGCTTGTGGTGGCGAAGGATGGTTCCATGGTCGCGGGTCTCGTGGTGGTGTAACTGGTGTTCGTTGAGATGCTGCTAGTTGGTGAAGAGCAGGAAGCGACTAAACATTGGATAGGAATGATTAAGTTGATTGCGCTCGACGTTGATTTTTCTGGTTTGATGTATTTTGTATTTTGCTGGCAAAAGTAAATGACTGATACGACCTCAAAAGCCACTTTGAGTCATACTTTAATTCAGTGGGTTGGCATAGGTAGTCCGTGCCTTCGTCGCTTAACTAAGTGGTTGAAGGTTCGAATCTTACCCTTGAAAATGCAGCAAACTCCTGGTCAGCTGTAGCCCTCTTATATTAGAGATATTCCGGAGGCGAAGTGATTAGTCACCGATTTTTTTGGGTGATATCCTGTGTGCAAAAAAAAAGCCACTTTGACTTCAACTTCAACTTTTAGCTTAGACAATAGGTGTCACTATACAATACTTGCACTTTACAATATTATTTTGTTAGCTTTTCTATTTGTCTATCGCAGTCTTCCCATGTGCTGACACATTGAAATAGTTATTAATTCACCTCTTTTCTTATACATCATATCACTTTCAGTATTCAATTAATACTCAATTAATCATTAATAACTAAAAAACAAATATCTTTAACCTTAAAAAATGTGTGTAACATCATCAAAATTTATTAACCATTTATCCAATAAAAGTTTGTTATAACTTGCAACATTTACAAAAATTGATTAAATGCTTTAAATATTGTTGTCATATTTGCATTTCATGATAAACACTAGATACATCTGATGACTTTCTACATCAATCAAAACATACGTTTACTATATATATATTCAATATTGATAAATGACAAATGGTGAGAAACTATTACTTTACATCCTTACACTTAGTGCAGTTGGACGAAGAGAAGAAGATTTCAACGAGGGAAGCAAGACAAGGGCATCGAGGTAGCTTTGTGTAGGTCTGAATTCAGGCGGGTGGGGTGTGGAAATTGAAATAGTAAAAGGTGAGGGGACCCATATCGCCGGCCAGCCGGTTGGAGCAGTGGCAGCTGGTGTCGGGTCACTGCAAATTCCAAAACATAATTAACAATAATAGGGACTTTGGTTCTTCCATTTGTCCTCTAGAGATTTTCTGTCGTTTTAAGATTTTTCAGAAATGTGATGCTAGGTAGGCCAACATCTTTTATGTCTTCAAGATCATTATTCTATCTTAAATGTGTGCAATTTTGTTGACTTATTATGATAATATCTTGTTACATTATGTATGCATTAAAGAGATCTGTATGAAGTTGACATTGTTATGGTTTTTCCTCTTTTAGTGATTTTGGAATGACATTTGCCTATATTTTGCACCTTGATGGGTTGATTGACTTGAATCGGCCATCACATCTAATTGATCTTCGATGATACAAATGTTGTACTTCTCTTGCTAAGTTTTATTCTAGAAAATTATTTTATTATGTCAACATGTTGATTAATTATTATATGAAGTTAACTTATGCCAAATCAAGGCTCCACAATATAATGGATGGTAGCTAAAAGTTCAAAAATAGTTGCTAATAATAATTCGCGATGATTTAAATTCATCCTTAAAAACGTCACCAAATTATTGTAGCTAAAAATTATAGATGAAGTTTTTCCATATTGGTCACTAAAAGATTATGCCTACGCTTCATTTTCGTAGTTGAAAAATATTAGCAACGATTTAATATATTTTCACTACAAAATATTTTTGTAGCGAAAGATTATTTGCTACATTTTCCATAACATAATTAAAAGGTTTTTAGTTACGTTTCTATAAATGTAGCCAAAAAGTATTAGCGATGTTTTAAAAAACGTAGCAGAAAACTTTTAGCTACATTTTCTAAAACTTGGTCAAAAAAATTTAGCTACGTTTTTGAAAATGTAGTCAAATTTTTAATATATATTTAACTAAATATTATACCATGTTAATTATAACTATTTGTGACATTTTAAATCCATATTGTTGTATATAATATTTAAATTGTTTTGTTAATTTATTATACAAAAATATAACACAAAAATAATTAAAAATTAGAAGCATTGTATATTAAAAATAAAATGTTGTTAAATTAGATCATGTACAAAATTTTAATTACAACTTCAAAAATATTTGTGTTAAAAATAAAAAATACAAATACTAAATTAATCACTTAGACCCGTCTTCATCTTCATTGCTTACATAATTTGGCCCAAGTAATTTTCTTAGGTACCCTTCATGCTTGACCACCTTTTTTTAAGGGACTTGTTTTCTATTTTAAGACGTTGAACATATGTTGGTCTTGATGAGGATGAAGCAAGTTGGCTTAGAGCAAAACCTAAGCCTTTTTATATCCAGATCATGTACCAAGTACCTTGTTGCAAATGTCATCTACATTTGGCACATTTACGTCAAACATTGATGTTTACAACAACTACTGCATCTTATTCTAAATTTTAAAAAAGAAAATCAATATTCAATTTAAATAGTATTAGTTAGTATTACTAAATAAATAAACTTAAAATTTAAACAAAACTTTATACTTACATAATTGTTATGCACTCTTTCAGACATCCAGCCTTTACCTTCCTTATAGTGTGTCAATTTATAGAATGTAATCCTATCATACTCTTCTCCATATAGTTCCTTTTGACTCTGTTTTATGGAGAAAAAAATAAAACACAATAAATGATATTTTGTTTACTGATATAATTATAACTTGTAAATAAAGAACTTACATATCTATTTCATAGGACAACAAAGGATTTGGAGCCTTGGTTGTGAGGAGTTTTCATTTTTCCTCTATTAACTTTGGCTTTTTCACCTCCTAAATAAAGAAAAGTAATAGTCATTAAATTGTGTAACAATGTGAAGAGAAAAAAAAACAAACCTGAATATTAGGAGAGGCCCAATAATCACACAAACTATTTCAATTTCTTGAGACATTTGTTCCGAAACATGTCTCCTTGTCTCTTCATCCGAAGGAAAAGATTTGTGATATTTATGCAGTTGATAACGATGATCCTTGGTCCTTTGTTTCAAAAGTAACATGACAGTTTGAAACATCAGGGTTGTCGATATCGATGATATTTAGCTTCATCTGTGAACAATAAGTACACGTGAAATTAATCTTTAAATAAGTAAAACAATATCGCATATAATTAAATAAATTGAAAATTTACCGAAACTCTAGGAACAATGGTGATTAATAGGTTTATCCTATTTAACAAATAAATCTTAAAGAAAAGAGTTCATTAATTGCTAAATGATTGAGCCCAAGTTGCTATTGTTAATTGGCTGCATTTTCATAATTGTTAAAGCACTTTTTGACTCCAAATTGCTGATTTTTGTGCTTAAATTGATTCCCTACGATGAGCTTATGTTTTATGCAATTTGTTAGTAAAATTGTGCAAATGGACATTAATTGCATTATAATTTTTCTAAGTACAATTGATACTGCAAATTGTTATTTTATATTGTAGGAGAAGGAGTCAACCCATCAGAAAGTCAACAGGTCGTGAGGTCCTCTCCAGACGTCGCGACGAGCAAATCTCTTCCATACGTCGCGACGCATGTTAATGCGCACGTCGCGACGAGCAAGCCAGCTCTGCACGTCGCGACGAATATTTATTCGCACGTCGCGACGAGCAAGCCAGCTCTGCACGTCGCGACGAATATTTATTCGCTCGTCGCGACGTACGATCGGATATCCGGACTCTACGCGGACTCTTCACTCACTGTACTGACCCGACCCGATCCATCCTATATAAACATTGCCAAATTAGGTTACGGGGGGTCGGCAGCAGACACTCGGAGACGATCTTTGGGAAATCGATTTCGGCAGAGAGGAGACCGACGAGCTAGAGGAGAGAAGCACCAGGAGCATTCGACGACACCACCCAGGGTTCCCTTCGGGGTTCCCTGGGGACAATCTTTGTACAGTTTTTCATCTTCTGTTTTCACCGTCGCCGTCCACCATGGTAGCTTGGAGTCGTTGCGAGTTGTGAGGCTTCCGGTTGTTATGCGTGGTTAGGCGTTC
>JANITX010000211.1:16205756-16220335 GCA_027564395.1 Erythroxylum ulei
GTTATATATATATATCCATATTAGGCTTCCCTATGACATACCTAGCCCATATTAGTTAAGGCTCATTTTTTTTACTGACTTCAGCCCATTAACCCAGATCTTTTATTAAGCTATGTTATTAATTTTTATCGGGATCAAATCCGATTCACTTAATCGTGAATTTATTAAAATCATTTAAATTGTCATTATTGTTGTCCAACCTTTGGAAAATTTCTAACATCTTCCTCTCTTCTCAAGCCCTTGGTCAATTTTGACAGACAATATTTGTGGTCAAGATCAAATTTAACCTGGTCTAATCAAAATTCAGAAAATTCCAACTTACCTTCATTTGATTGATTTTTAAAATTTTCAAACTCGGGCTCAATTTAATATTTAATCAAATTTCAAACATAAAAAGAAAATTGAACTGAAATTCAAATTATATGACACTTAAGTCTAACCCACTAATTACCGTCACTACCTGATCCCTTTACGAAATGGGGTGGAATCTATCCGTGTGATATAAAGTCAAAGTTTGTAACAGGAAAGATTGTTTGATACGGCACACTGATTTAGGGAGGCTGACGGTGGTAAAGAATTTGCATTTTATTACGAAGACCCTACCATCCTCACAAAATATTGGATCTGTGGATGCAAAATTAAACTTGGCTTTGTGCATCTGCCTGACCATGGTGGACTAAGACACAGAGAATAGACCAATCTTCTGCCGCTGCGTCAAAGTTGTTTTTCGTGCGATAACATTATAAGAGAAGTGATGATCAGTTCTTGTTAAAAATCAAGTTCTCTTGAAGGCCCCATTAATTAAACAGGAGTGCCACCTTGTCACTCACCAGACATGTCCACGGTTCAAGCTGAGGCATCCACAACCTGCCATGTGGTGGCAATGGCTTATCCGGGAAGGGGCCATGTAAACCCCATGATGAACCTCTGCAAGTTCCTATCTTCCAAGAGACCTGACCTTCTCATCACCTTTGTGATTACAGAAGAGTGGCATGGCTTCATTGGTTCTGAAACTAGACCCACCAACATCAAGCTAGCGACCCTTCCCAACGTTATACCTTCAGAAATTGGCCGTTCCAAAGATTTTACTGGCTTCGTCGGGTCCGTTTCTACTAAGATGAAAGCTCCATTTGAGCAGCTACTAGATGGGCTTGATGATCCGCCCGTTAGTGTTATTATAGCTGATACTTTCCTGGACTGGGTTACCGGTGTTGGAAATCGCCGGAAAATCCCAGTTGCTACCCTTTGGACTCAGGCAGCTACTGTTTTCTCCATTTTCTATCATTCTGACCTCCTCTTGAAGAATTATCCATTCCCGGAAAATTTATCCTCAGGTAAGTACCGCTTGGAATCTCTAGTTTTGATTCTTTTGGGGTGGTTTTCAATCGTACAAGTATGCCAACCTTTTTATTTAACGATTTTTTCTTCTGATAAATGGTTTTTGGTGATATATACTTCTTTCTTGTGCGTATCAGAGAAAGGAGATGAAAGAATTGACTATATCCCCGGTGTTTCTTCAACGCGTTTATCAGATTTTCCTCGTATGTTCTTCCAAAATGGTTGGGAAATCTTTCCTAGAACCATGGAATGCATTTCTTGGGTGTCCAAAGCGCAATATCTTTTGATCAGTTCTGTCTACGAGCTTGAAGCTCAAGTCATGGAGGCGTTGAAACCTAATTTCCCTTGCCCTGTATACACACTAGGTCCTCTAGTGCCCTGTTTTAGGCTCAATGACTCGGATTGTACTGACAATAGCAGTGGCCCTGATTACCTAGAGTGGCTAAATTGCCAGCCAAAAGGATCTGTTCTATATGTTTCAATGGGAAGCTTCGTTTCTGTTTCAAGTGCCCAAATGGATGAAATTGTTGCAGGTTTGAAAGATAGTGGTGTTAGGTTCATGCTCGTGGCACGAGACTCGGAGAAAACAATTAAACGGGGGTCTGGAGATAGGGGACTAGTGGTGCCATGGTGTGACCAATTAAGGGCTCTGTGCCATCCTTCTGTTGGCGGATTTTTGACACATTGCGGGTGGAATTCTACTCAAGAAGGTGTTTTTGCTGGGGTTCCAATGCTTACATTTCCACTGTTTTGGGAACAAGGTACAAACAGTAAAATCATTTCGGAAGATTGGCAAATAGGGTGGAGAATGAAGAGATCTCCAGGTGATCAAACTTTAATGGGGAGAGAAGAAATAGCAGCGCTAGTTAAAAGATTTATGCACCCCGAAAGCAGTGAGGTGAAAGAAATGAGAAAAAGAGCGAGTGAACTCAAGCTTATTTGTGAGGCTGCAATTTCCAAAGGTGGATCATCTCATAGTAATCTTGAGTCCTTCATTAGGGATGTATTCCAGGCTCATGATGCCAAGTGATTCTGTGTTTGTTGCTAAGAATAAGTTGAAGGCTGTACTGAGCTTTATAGTTGATGTTCCCGTTTAAAAAAATTAAACTTAATAAAATTTCTCGCCAAAACCTATTCAATGGTTCGTGTCTTTTAGTTTTTTCTTTTAATTTCAACTGATTATTGTGGCAGATTAAATCTATTTAGTTGTTTTTGAACATGTTCTGATAAGGAGTGTTTTGTTTAAGAGGTTAAGAAATTAAATAACGAAAAGACGATTATATTTAAAAATTATTACAAATTACTCAAGATATCATCTTTCATTATTACTTTCTCTTCATTAAATACTAATACCCTAAACTTCAACTTGATTAACAAGTTAATATATTAGAAAAATGAACTTCAACTTGATTAATACGGAGAAAGAAAATAGAGTGGTAAAAATAATAATAATTATTATTATATGTTTTATATTCTTTATTAAGGTTATAAATCTAATTTTTTAAAATTAAATATCTAAAATATAAATGAGAATAAGATATAATACTCATATTCTTAGAAATTTTTTAAACTTATATCATCATAAGTTATTTTATACATAAATAGCTAATTTTACTAAATATCTTTAAATAAACAATTAATGTTATCCATTGGTTAAATTGGCTGATATAATTGATTATCAATTAATCGCTGATAGAATCGACTAATAGCTAATGCAATCCACTGATTACCAAATAGGGTCATTATGTTTTAAACTAAAAAAAGGTTTTTTTTTTTTTTTAGTATTGTTTAAGATATCAATTTGATTAATTTTAAAATTCACTTTATCAAACTTTCAACGATTGAATATAACAGTTTTATTATAAACAGACATATGACATATCAATTCAACCTTGATATCATTTAGTAGTTCATACATCCTAAATTTTTTATTTGATCAGATTTTAATTTTGTAAATTTAAAAACTAAAAACAAAATTTATTATTTATTTTGTAAAAACAAAAAATTGTTAAAATTTTAATCTATTCTTAGGGCAATCTTTTTTTTTTCTTCAGATCTTCTTCTCTCGATCTTTGAAGCTTCATTCTTTAGATTCTCTTCCTACAATTTCAATTTCCTTAAATCCTTATTCTTCAATCAAAATATGAAAACTATCTCCTTTGTACATTCGTATTGTCCTCCTTTTATTAACTAACTAACTAATAAATTTCTCTCTATCTCCAAACTCTAAATTGTCTTTGAATCCTAGATATTGTTGTATGAAATTGCAAATAACTTGGAGGAGTTGGAGCTTGGTTGTTTGGATAGGTTAGGTAATTGTTTGGAAAGGTGGGGTAATCACACTTTTTACTTATTATATTTTTTCTTGTTCTTATCCACGAATGAAGTATTATGTATGTGTTTTTAAGGCTTCCTAGGGTTGTCTGCAATAGTAGAGACACTACAAGAAGGTGGTTCCCCAATGGTATATCATATTTTAGAGTACAAATTGAGTCAAGTAGCCTCTCAAGTTTTGTTTTATACAGTTTTTTTTTTTGAACAAACTAAAACATATCCATATTTTATGACTGTCGTAAGAGGAGAAATCTTTGAAATTAATGAATGATTTTGAGAAGAACATTAATGTAACATCCCATTACAAATGTTAAGGCTAAAATAGGAAATATGAGGGATGATTGAGAGATTAAAAATATATTTCATGCTCATGCATAATATGACATACACATACACGTGAACATTAGATATTTATACATGAAAATAATTGTACATACATTTATGGATAATTTCATGTATAATTGATTTGTGATGTGATACTATTGAAAATTGTGAAATTATTGTATTAAAAAATTATTTGGAGAGTTTATTGGTTAATTTTGAATTTTGGTAAGTTTTAGGAATAATTTCCAAAATTATTGATTATTATTGGACAAGGAAAATGCCAATTGGTCTGTAAATTGATATATGGAAAATAGAAATAGGAATCAAATGATATTGGAGAATTGTTAAAAAAACTTTGAAAATTTCGGAGATGACTTTAGAATTTGTAAAAAGATGATATTGAAAACTTTGGAGATAATTGGAATGAAAAGATGAGAGTTATGTAAACTAGTTCAAAAAGAACGTAGTTAGAGCCTTAGATGTTAGATAAGTGACGAGTGTCACTTGTCTAGTTCAAGTTTTTACTATACAATTTTATTTGAAGTGTTGTATTCTTGTTTTCATCTTTCTCGCAGCTTCTTTCTCAAGTTTTTCTTCAACACAGAGTTTTTCATCAAAACTCCACCAAAGTTAAACCTTGTTTTCATCTATCTCCTTGCTACTCCCAACTTCAGTTTCCTTCTCTTTGCTTAAAAAAAATGAAGCTTACCAACCCCTAAAGTGGTGTATGTGAGTTGCATGAAGTTTAGGGCTTCTTCAGCTTTTACAGATTTTAGAGCAATATTAAGTAAGTATTGTGTAAATCCTTTAGAGTTGTGGTTTTATGAAACAAAATGGTGATTCATTGGCATGTCATAAATAAGAGAAATGGACATTTTCATGTATACTGTAGGTATAGGATGAGATATTGATATTTTTATTTACTTGTTTTGAGGATCAAAATGTTATAAGATAGTGTTAGAATGATTTTTGGAGCTAAAAGAGCAATGAAAATGTGTATGAGAT
The DNA here is from genome assembly GCA_027564395.1 of Erythroxylum ulei. Taxonomy (NCBI): domain Eukaryota; kingdom Viridiplantae; phylum Streptophyta; class Magnoliopsida; order Malpighiales; family Erythroxylaceae; genus Erythroxylum; species Erythroxylum ulei. The sequence goes on from JANITX010000211.1 coordinate 16,210,758, forward strand.
TATTGTAGAAATTTATAAAAGATGATATTCATATATGCTCTATTTCTCTTCACTTCGAATGTATGCATATACGTGAATATGTGAGTGTTTTTAGAGATGAGCAAAAGAATGAATTTAAAGTTAAAGAATAATTGTAAGATGATGGTCTGAGATGAGAAAGATTGTTTAAATGATAGTTAGAGGAAGAGAACTAAGAGAATGCAGAAAATGAAAATATAGGGAAATGAAAGTGAGGAAAGTGCAGAGAATGGTGAAATGCGTGAATTAATTTTCTTCTCTTCTTTAGGATTTTGTTTAAGCATGGATTTTTGAATTGTTTGTGAATGTGTTGAGCTGAATGGGAATTAAAATGGAGAATGTAAATGGAAGGAAAGTACAGGAAAATGAAAGAAGATAAGTTAGAGAAGTTGGTTTTGGTCTGAAACTTCCATGATTAAACTATATTGATTTAGGAAGATTTAGACAATATTGTCTTAAAGAAAGTTGTAGATCTTTCTTTTAGCTTTTTAATGATATAAAGTTTGAAATTTTTGGAGTTCTAGATTGACAGATATGGAGGTTCGTTAGAAAGAAAAGTAAGAATTTAAGAAGAGAAGAAGAAGAAAAAGTGCAGAGGTTCGGAAGCGTTTATGGAAGAGAGGATAGGAAAGCACGATCGTGCTTCAGCACAACTTTCCTTTAAAGGCTGAAGCATGATCGCGACTTCGTAAGCCGATAGGCACGATCGCGACTTCTGAGGTTGGAGGTTAACGCAACATCCTTAGACCTCCAAATGACATGAGATTTGAACCATTGGACTCGCAACACACTAATCTACATCTCCACCAAAAATCTTAGACATCTGAAATCATTTGGGAGAGATCAAGTGAAAAATGTGGGACGGGTTTGATTGAGTGTGCACGAGCGTGCGTTTTTCTCACACCCGTGACTCTTGCACAAGCTTGAGATTTTCTCTCACACCCATGACTTTTCTTCCTCACGTCCATGAGTTTTAATTGCTGGATGATTTTTAATTGTCACATCAAGACACTGTGCTCTTTAATAGTTAACCGTGACTTAATTTTAGTCTGTGCACCCGAGAGCATTTACAAACTGAACAATCTATTTTCATTTGACCATAACCTCTTCTCTAGGCATCCAAATGAGATTATTTTTAATTTGGAGTAACCAGAGACATAGGGCTACAAATCATCTGAAGAAGTCAAATTTTAATTCAGCATCTACGACTTTCAATTGTTGGATGTAAGTTTAGTATAGTATACTGTTTCAATATAAGAACAGCCATAAAATTTTTGAGGTATACCTTTCAGATTACTGAATCAAATTGAATGATCTTGTTGTCATTAGAAACTTAAGAGATAGGAGAACAATTTTTTAGAAGATAGTATTGCCAAATTACTTCATTTTCATTGTCTAAATTATCAAGAATAGGAGACCCAAAAGTTAGTTTTTGGGAAAAATCTAGGAGTGATTCAATGAGAATAATGGAAAAATACCCGGGATTGTCATAAACATGCATTGTGCATATTTCATATACATAAATGTTTATTATTAAACAATTATAATTGTGCAAATTATGATATGTGTATATTGCTTGCTATAGAGGAGCAACTAGAATGTCAACATCCAGACGTTGCCAAAACTTCCAGGCATTAGCTGCAAGAGTAACTTATGAGTAACCTAGACGGTCTCACTCAATTAATTGTTTATTTTATATTATGTTTGAATTATTGAATGAATGTGAATTGACTGTGTTGATTCCGGACAATGAAGGTCCGATGATTGTGATATATGAATGAGTTATTGAAGTGCTACTTGTAAGTGAATGTGATGGAATAAATGTTACTCAACAATGATGTTGAATGTCAGACCTTGGGTCCGATGAAAATTGTGATCTAAATGTAAATGTGCAAGCATGCGATTAATTGAGATAATTGTTGGACCCCATTTCTAGAGCCCAACATCGAATATGGGATCATAAAGCTTGAGCATGAGGGAAGACTTAGAATTTGGAAATTTAAAAGAAAAATCCTTCGAAAGCAAGGCGGGGGTAGCCGCGGCAAACATGTGGGATAAATCCCACATGTTCCCTTCGAACCCTGGGAATTTTCTTCATCGCGACGAAGTCGTCGCATGGAGAAGCAAAAAACCTTTGGGTTAATTATGCCACAACGAAAACCCCTACAGCAAAACCCTTAAACCCAGATCAACCTACCTTATTAAAAGCAACTTAAAAACTTTCAACCACCTCATCAATCCATTCCCAAAAACAAAAAAAATAAACATAGACATAAACACAAACTACTTCCTAAAACCTTAATCTCATTTGTACATCAAATGCAATGCGAAAACTTAAAAGTGGTCATAAACAACCCAAAATACATTTCATTTATATCAATAGGCAAGAGTTTTTACAAAGCTTTAAAGGCATTTCAAGCTATATTACAACATTAGCTTCATAAACTATAAATACAAAAGATACTTGAATATTACTTAAAATGCAACTAAAGCCTTGAATTCCCAAAAGTCTAACTTCAAATACAAAAGTAGGCAAATTCAGAGTGATGCCGTAACTGTTGACTACTCGATCTCTTGCTCATTACCTGAATATGGGATGGAGAAGGGGGTAAGCATAAAGCTCATGGGTAATAGATTTATAATTGAGAAATAAGCAAAAACTATTTTCAAAACTCATTGCCATTGTACATTTTCGAAACCATAGTAATTTCGCATGTAAAAATCATCAAACACTTATTTCTCAAAATTTTCAATTTATCAAACAATTTATGAGCAATTATAAATCACGTATGCATCAAACTTGTTAACATATCATAAGCACTTAAGCACATCAAAATGGTTTGGGTAGATCCATAAACATGACGAACTAAATGGTCCTGTGTAGACGTAAACTTGACGTACTATCAAAATCCCACAGAGTGGTTTTGCGTAGATGTAAACATGAGGGAGTCCATGAAGGAGCTTCGTGCCACTAGCGGACAGGCGGGAGAAGCCTTTAACTTGGTCAACGTGCATGTGACATTCTTGAATACACTACACCAAACCCACATAACATGTAATTTATGAATCGAAAATAATTTTCCCAAATGGCATATTTTGAAAACTTGTTTTTCATGAACATGAGATATTTCGGAAAACCACTTCTAAAAACATGATTTCATAAACATGTATCTTTTCAAAGAGAATCCTTTTCAAAGTCTTTTCATTAATCATCAACAAAATTCATGTAGCAAACATATAACAATTTCCCAATTCAGTCAAGAAGCAATAAAGGCAACATCGATGATGCAATTTAAATCATTACACTTCCTTGATTTAAAGAAAACAATGAGTGACTTATTTACTCTATTATAAACTTTTACCCACCTTGATTTCCTTGCTTATAAACTTGCTTAGGGATGTCTTTCCTCTTGCTCCTCTTGCCTCTTTTGCCTCACTTGATTTCCTTAAACAATAACAAAAATTCCATTCAATTTGGTTTAGAAATCGGAAAGTTATACCTTAACAATTTGGACTATTTCTTATACTAAAACAAAATTTTATGCTCAACTTGTCCAGAAACCTACCCCGAGGACATGTTTTGCCACTTTTTCCAGTTTTTAACTTCGCACCTTTCACATATATCCCATCTTAAACCTAACCCGTCTCTTCTACTTCATTTTCAACTTCATTTCAACGTAATATCATTCACAAACCCATTCATGATCTATCTTCGATCATTAACCCAAAAATGTAAAACATTAACTCAAACCATTCTCCATCAACTTCCTACCCATGTTCAACCTAGTTTTGCACTTCTAACTATCACTAAATATGCTTTATCCAATAATCAAGAAGGGTTAATGCTTATGCTTACTTGAATGAGCTTCAAATTCTTCAAACTCTTCAAGATCTCTTAAAAACCTAGCTTTTCTCTTCTTTTCCTCTCTTCCACGACACTCTCTTTTTCTCTCCTCAATTTTCATGGTTCTCTCTTCTCACACAAGACAACAATTACTTCTTTCACTTATACCCTAAATGAATGAGCAAAGTCCACTATGCCCTTCCATTAAGCCTTAAAGCCTTTTAAGTGACTTACTAATTTTGCCCTTTAAGTTATACACTCTTGACAATTTAATTTAACTAACTCAAGCAATAAAATCTTACTAAAATTGACATGCTAATTACTTCAAAAACAATTAATCTATCAAGACCTCAAAAATTAATTTAAATCATGCTTATTCATTAAGAAAAAATTTCAGGGGCTAACAATTATCCCCCTCTTAAAAGAATTTCGTCCCCGAAATTTTTACTTGAGTCATTGAAGAGTTGTGGATGCTTCTCTTTCATGGCTTCCAACAACTCTCACGTGGCCTCTTCCACCGAATGGTTTCTCTACAGGACTTTGACTAGCTGAACTGTCTTGTTTCTGAAGACCTTCTCTTTGGTGTCCAAAATGTCCACTATAATCTCCTCATAACTCAGATCATCTCTCAATTGAACCTCAGTGGTCTGAATAATGTGGGATGGATCTGATCTATACCTTCTTAACATGGACACATGAAAAACGTCATGTATCTGAGACAATCCTGGGGTAATGCCAACCTATAGGCTAGTGGTCCAATCCTCTCAACAATCTCATAGAGACCCATATATCTCGGACTCAACTTGTCTTTCTTGTCAAACCTCATTACTCTTTTCTAAGGAGATGTCTTAAGAAAAACTTTCTCACCCACTTCGTACTCCATCTCCTTTCGGTGTGCATCAGTGTAGCTCTTCATGCTATCCTGAGCTTCCTTAAGTCGTTGCTTAACTAAATTAACATTGTCCGCTATCATTTAAAGTAACTCTGACGCTGTCAGTTTCCTTTCTCCTTCTTCATTCTAACATACCGGAGTTCCACATCTCCTTCCATATAGTACTTCATAAGGAGCCATTTGAATGCTTGAATGGTACGAATTATTGTAAGCAAATTTGATCAATGACAAATGTTCATCCCAAGCACCTTTGAAATCCATTACACATGTCCTAAGTATTCTCTCAAGGTCCGAATGGTCCTCTCATATTGACCATCTATTTGGGGATGAAAAGCTGTGCTAAAATTCAATTTGGTTCCCATAGTCTCTTGTAAGCTTCCCCAGAATCTCGAAGTGAATCGAGGATCCCTGTCATAAACTATAGAATTTGAAATTCCATGCAGTCTCACTATCTCATCAATATACTTCTGTGCTAGAAAATGGGCTGACTTTGTCAAACGATCGACAATAACCCATATGACATCATGCTGCCTACTAGTCTTAGGCAAACCTGTAAGAAAATCCATGGTTACTCTTTGCCACTTCTAACCAGGAATGGACAATGGCCTTAACTTATCTGAAGGTGCCTGGTGTTCAGCCTTGACTTGCTGACACACTAGACACTTACTTGCATATTCTGCTACATCTCTTTTAATGCATTTCCACCAGAAATGCTCTCTTAAATCTCTGTACATCCTGGTGCTACCTGGGTGCATAATATAAGACGCATTGTGTGCCTCATCCAGTATCTCATCCTTCACCTCTTTGACATTCGGGATACAAAGTTTATTTTTAACGGTCATGAGTCCATCATCGCTCACTACCACTTCAGACTTTTTGCCATTCTGAATTTCTTTTCGGAGCTTATTCAATTTTGTATCTTGTGCCTGTAACTCCCTAACTTTCTCCCTGAGTATCGATCTTACGCTGAAGTTAGCAAGAATGCAATTTGGTTCTTCCTGTTTCAAGCTTATCTTAAACTTAGCCATCTCTTCCAATAAAGGCAGATAAACTGTCTGAACATGGGCTATAGATGATTCCCAGATAAACTATCTGAACATGGGCTATAGATGATTCCCTACTAAAGGCATCCGTCACTACATTTGCTTTTCCTAGATGATACTCAATCAACAAATCATAATCCTTAATCAATTATAACCATCTTCTCTGTCTCAAATTCAGTTATTTCTGACTCAATAAATACTTGAGACTTTTGTGATCCGTAAAAAGTCTCGTCTGAACCCCATACAAATAATGCCTCCAAATTTTCAAGGCAAAGATTACTGATGCTAATTCCAGATCATGGGTTGGATAATTCAACTCATATGGTTTCAATTGTCGTGAGGCATAAGCTATCACTTTGTCTCCCTGCATCAATACACAACCCAAACTCTTTCTTGAAACATCATTATAGATTGTATAACCTTCATCTCCCATAGGCAAAGTCAGAATTGGAGCATTTGTCAATCTGTGCTTGAGCTCATCAAAGCTTTTCTAACATTCATTACTCCATATAAACTTCTGATTCTTCCTCAATAACTTGGTCAGAGGAGCAGCTATCATGAAGAATCCTTCCATAAATCTCCTATAATAGCCTGCCAAACTCAAAAAACTCCTCACCTCTTTCAATGTCTTGAGTGCATGCCACTTCACCACTGCTTCAACCTTTCTCGGATCAACATGTACCCCATCTTTTGAAATCACATGTCCAAAGAAGATCACCTTGTGAAGCCAAAACTTGCACTTACTGAACTCAACATAAAGCTCCTTCTCCTTCAGTGTCTGCAATACTATCCTGAGATGTTCCTCGTGGTCTTCTTGACTCTTGGAATAAACCAAAATGTCATCGATAAACACTATGACAAACTGATCCAGATACTCCTTAAAGACCTTATTCATAAGATCCATGAAAGCATCTGGAGCATTGGTCAACCTGAATGGCATGACTAGGAACGTGTAATCCCCATAACGAGCCCTAAAGGTTATCTTGTTTACATCAGTCTCCTTGATTCTAAGCTGATGATAGCCCGACTTGAGATCAATCTTGGAAAAGACTCTTGCTTCCTGCAGATGGTCAAATAGATCATCAATCTGGGGCAGATGATACTTGTTCTTAATAGTCACCTTGTTGAGTTTTTGGTAGTCAATGCACATCTGCCATATTTCATCCTTTTTTTTAACAAACAGAACCGTCGCTCCCTATTGTGACGAGTTCGGCCTTATGTATCCCTTCTCTAGCAGTTCCTCCAATTGTTCCTTAAGCTCCTTCATCTCAGCTGGAGCCATTCTATACAGTCGTATAAAAATGGGTACAATTTTGGGAATCAAGTCAAAGGCAAACTCGATTTTTCTCACCAGTGGCAAACTAGGTAAGTCTTCTGGAAACACATTTGGAAACTCCCTCATAATCAGAAAATCCTCTAACTTCCCTTCATTCACATTAGTGTCCACAATATGCGCTGAGAAGGCTTCACACCCTTTTCTCATCATCCTATTAGCTAACAAAGTCGAAATAAGTCTTGGCGATGGTATTCTCCTGTCTCCTCGGAAAGTCACCTTCTCTCTATTTCCCAGATCAAATTCCACCTCCTTAAGGCCACAATCCAACTTCGCATGATATTTCTCCATAACATTCATTCTCAGTATAACATCTAGCCCCTTTAGGTCTAGAGGTAGTAAGTCCACTACCAGTCTAGCACTATCAATGAAAAGTTCACAACTTTTATATACTCAACTTATTATCACATTCCTCCTTAAAGGAGTACTAACAATCAAAGAGTTATCCAATGGCATCGAATTCACTCCATGTAATGTCATGCTTGCAGAAACAAAAGAATGTATGGAACCAGAATCAATTAGTAAATACACTGCTGAATTAAATAACTGAGCCATACCCGTAACAACCTCAGGTGCGGTTGCAGCTTCCTTTTTGGTCATGACAAACACCCTTGTCTGTGCTTGACCCCTTGAATTTCTTGGAGGAATAGCCTTCTTTGCAACTACAGAATTGCCCACCTTAGTACTTAGCCTGGTTCTCACTGTTTCTGCTTTCATTGGGGCTTGAAACTACAACCCCTTTTGCCTTGTCATTTGGAGACAATCCCTGATTATGTGTCCCTTCTCCCCTCATCGAAATCATGCTCCAAGTAACTTGAAGCACTCTCTCTTGTGAAGTTTCCCACAATGCTCACATTGAGGGTTTGTATATTTACTCCTCCCCGTCCTTCCAGTGCTTCCCATAGTTGAGACTTGCCCTAAAACTGCCCTTGCCTGTTTGTTCTTAGTAGAGCCACTATTTTTCACTTCACTCTATGTGTGGTAACTCCTTGTACTCCTCTCAGGCATTGGAGCACTCATTCCCTTCTTAGAAGACTGTTCCTTATATTTCCTCTTCCTGCTCACTTCATTCTTTATATTCTCCAGTTTTTTAGCCTGCAGTGCAACATCTACCAATTGCTGGTAGTCATAGAAATTATGGATCAAGACTTTCTCCTTGATCCCCAGGTGAAGACCTCCCTCAAACTTGCGGCACTTGTCCTCCTCATTTGCCACAATGTTGGCCGCATACCGTGACAACTGGGTGAACTTCAAATCATATTCACTCACACTCATATCCCTCTATGTGAGATTTAGGAACTCCCTGGCCTTCTCTTAGATATAGATCCTCAAGAAGTATTTCCTCCTGAAAGCTTCCAAAAACTCTCTCTATGTTAACACCGGAGGCATATCCCGTCTGTGGGGCACTGATTCCCACCAATGAAGTATGTCCCCCCTGTAGCAAGCTCACTGCATATTCTAACTTCTCCTCATCCGAGCATTGCATCTGAATCAGAACCCTCTCGGTCCTCTTCAACCAGGCTTCAGCCTCTTTCGGATTTGTAGTTCCGTTGAAATCTACCGTTCCATACTTGCGGAGCATGTCATACTGTCCACTCCTGTCTACTAGAGCTTACATCGAAACTTGTGACCCTTGACCCATAGCATATAAGAAAGCCTGAGCAAAGTCTTGAAAGAAACATGGATCCATAGGATTTGTTTGAGGCATAGGAGGAAGCGGTAGAGGCACCTCATGTTGCACACTAGGTGCCTCAGAATCCAGAGAAGAATGTGTCCTCAGATTTTGTGGGATATAGGATTCATCCGTGCTCCTTTGGTTAGAGCTAGATCGAGTCATAGCTCCTCGAGTTCTCTTTCGAGGCTGCATTTTCACTCCTTCAATATAAAACCATTGAAAACCTTTAGTTCATGCAAAAAAATTTCCAAAGTATGCAAAACAGTTCAAATCGTATAAAACAATTTCAAATCATGTAAAACAATTCAAAACAATGCAAGTTGTTCATTTAAAAAATAATGCATATTCATTTCATATCCTAAACTACCCATTGCATGCCTAGGATACTCCTAAACCTAGTCGCAAACCTAGACCTAAGCCTAGTCACTCTTATACCATAAAATGTTGGACCCCATTTTTGGAGCCCAATATTGGACATGGGATCATAAAGCTTGAGTGTGGAGGAAGACTTAGAATTTGGAAATTTACAAGAAAAATCCTTTGGAAGTAAAGGCGGCTTCGTAGCGGCGAACAAATGCGAGAAAACTTCACTAGACCTTTAGGTCAATTTCGCCTTAGAAGACTGAATGTGCCACATTTCCTTCGGGTGAATTACGCCGCAGTGAACTCTTGGCTTCACCGCGGCAAAAACTCTTATAGCAGAACCCATAACCCAAAACTACCTATCTTACTAAAATGCAAACTTAAAATCCTTCAACCACATTCATCAATTC
>JANITX010000211.1:16221955-16234151 GCA_027564395.1 Erythroxylum ulei
TCATCCATACATAATTCATATTTCAAAACCATACACAAATCCATATTTCATTAACATCATAAATAAGAGTTTACAAGGGGCAAATTATAAGGAGTAATTATGATTGGTCATGATGAATATTGCTGCCCAAGTTAACCAAAAGGTTGGAATCCATCCGTCAACAATCCCATCCTAACATTTCGACTTTCAGCTACAAACTCAAGATGGGTGTCATTGAAATGTTTCTATGCCATTGCATCTGAAGGATGACTCATAATTCTGTCTTCTTGTTCGTGTTCATTATGCCACCTTATATGACACGCAGTAACATCAAAAGCATATAGTCTTTGAAGTCTCGGAGTTAGTGGGAAATAATACATCTGCTTCCAGTGTACTAATTTCTGTTTCATTGAACGCTTTCTAGGCTTAAACCTTAGTTGATCACAAAATTTGCACTCTTGTAATTTTACATCATCTCCCCAATACAACATACATCCCAATTTGCAACAATCAAACTTCTCAACAGGCAAACCAAGACCCCTAATAAGTTTCTTCATATTGTAAAAACTATTAACCATTGTATGATCAAGAGGCAATGATTTATTATACCACTGAAGAATTTTATCAAAACTAGGGTCCAAAATATGCACTTCATACTTTATGTTCAATATTCGAGCAATTGAAGACAATTGGGTCATTGTCTCATAATTTGACCATAATTCTTGGTCAATTGAGTATAGTTGGGTTAGGTTCTTCTTCAAGATTTTCCATATTTTCCTCAAAAGATATTACCGGCTACATTATAAACCAATTACATGTACGGGTTTTCAGTTCCATTGACATAATTTGTACTAAATCCAATCCCCCTTCAAACTCATTTAAGTTGACAGATGATTGTGCTTGATTACCCCTTGAGATGCTACAAATCAACGGTTCCTTATGTCCTGTCTGCTCAAAATAATTAAGGACAAATCCTTTTCTCAGCAAATGCCCTTTAACTTCATCAATAGGAAGGAAACATTTGTGTTTGCGCTTTTTACATGGACATATTATCTTTGGCCCATCTATATATGCAAGTTGAGAACATGCATAATAAATAAAAGCTTTAACTCCCTCAAAAAATTCAAGATTAATGTAACCATCAAGTGTTAATCATCTATACATCCAAGATCTATCAACATAACCCATTTCTGCAAAACCGTTAATTTAAAACAATGATTCCATAGTTAGTATCATTAATGTTCGTCAAATATTACAAAACATATGAGATAAGAGTAGTGAATCAAGAAAATAAGTTCTCGTCGTGACTCCTAGGCTCCTCATATTTTTCACCGATGACCTCAAGGAGCTCCATCACGGGTTATGGGTTAAGGTTTATGGGTTGAGATCTAAAATATTTGTAAACTTAAGATCGAACATATATATGTTTGTAATCATATATGTTAGAAGATAATTAATGTTAAAACTTCTATATTAAAATTATACTAATGCCAAATATAATAAGTATTCAAAAAAATATGAATACTTATTTTAATATATTGTTTTAACATATACAATTTTAAAAAGATACGTGTACAAAATTGCACATGAAAAGTAAAGAGAAGCTAATCAATTCAGAGAGCATCAATGAAATAACTTAGATGTCATATTAAGGTAATTAAAATTATAATATAAGTCAAAATCATCTTATATTAATTCAATAATAAACCAAAGTTCATACGCCAAACAAGTTTGAAATCATGCAGGCCATATCAATTAAAAATGCAGGAACTTCAACCGCAAACAAATACCCAAAGTAAACCAAGTTCCCAAAAATGTAGTACAAAATAACATCACTTACCTCAATTGACGCGCAAAGCGATCTTCTTGAAGTACGTGAAGGAAGATGATGATGGAGAACTTACTCTGAAAAATATAAAATGTGTGAAAAACCATTGTTGACGTTGTCAAAAATATGTTCAAATGAACGTCATTTGAATACCTGCTAAAGCTATTCTTCAATATCCTTCAAATTATAAATACTGCCAACAAATGCATTCCTACAACCACCAACAAAATTGTTCACTGTTTAGAAATTAGGATATATTAAAACAATTGCCACAAAATATTATAATCAATCAAGGTCATGCATAAGCTATACTAAAACATGAGTTTAATCATTGTTATCCTCAATAATTTGCATAATTATAAGTCTTCTCATTTACACTAGCTTAGAAATTTGGTTAAGAGTATAAAGAAGATGATGACAAACTTCACTTAGACTAAGAAAAGAGCATAAAGCATCAAAGGCAAAAGTTAGTTGGTGAGACGTATGTTCTCCAAAAGTTGAGAGAGATCTAAGAATCAAATATGTCAATACAACTTCTCTTTTAGCCTTCATATGTGGCACCGTGTTCCCACATAATATGTCAAATTATTGATCACATTTTACAACCAACCTAAAATTTCCTAAGTGCTAGGGAGGAATTCTAAAAAAATGTGGGCTTTGGAAAACTTAGAGAATCCTTATTCCTATAGTTATAGAATTCCTTCAGAATAAGATCATCACTTAATACTAAGGAGCTCTACTTTTTTTATAGAAAACGGTGATGTCACATTTTACGAGGAGCCTATTAAAATTTCGACAGAGTTTCCCCTATAAAATGGACATCGCCCTTTGAAATAAGGGTCATTCTTGCAATAAAAATACACTTCTATATCCACCAGTAATCGCAGCTCAATTTGGGTCTCCAAACTATATGTCTATTCTCAATTGAGTCCACATTTACATTGCAAAATTTATTATAATACAATTCGCAATTCAAGTATACCAATTTATGGCCTATACACCCTCATGTATGGTCAATACATCAAGATATTCTCAATTCTAATAAACAATAACTCAATTTAATCAATTTCATTCATTTATATAAGAGCTTAACCCTTTCTAAATTTTTAGGTACCTTGAGAATAAGATTATTTAGGTCTTAGTTGTTAGGAATTTTAGAAGCCAACTAGATTATTTTGAAAATTCCTGCGCACGAGAATTAGTGAGGAAGTCCAAGATTTAGGACTAACAAGTGGTATTAGAGTGGGCTATTAGGCTAGCATTTTGAACAAAACCCTATAACAAAGATCGTAATGCCATATTTAAGGGCATCTTGATCATCTTTTAACCAAAAGGGATAAAACATTAGTAGAGTCCCTTTTTTATGGGAATGACTATCTCTATTGGAAAACAAGTGTGAAGCGTTTCTTGATGGCCAAAAAATTTGCTTTCTGATAACTTGTCTCAGGTGGTTCATTCATTCTTACTAAAATTATAAATGATAGAAAGGGATACTCAAGGCAAGAAAGTAATTTCCTTGAATAGAAAAGTTGTTTAAATTTTATTTTATGCATTAGGAGTATCTCAAATTCAATAGATTCTCTATATGTGAAATGACTCATGAAAATTGACATACTTTAGAAATTACAGAAGAGGGAACAAACATGAATTAGAGAGAGATAAAGTTGATAAAGTGTTGTTCTTACAAAAGAAAAGATGTACATGCTCATTATAAAAATTGGAGTTAACGATATTAAGTTATCAAATAATATGATTATCCTAATTTAAAGCTACTAAATATTATTTATGTTTAAAAAATAACCCAATCAAGAAAAATAATGAATTAATAGCCGAAATAGCTATAGGATCTTACATTTGCTGAAATTCACCAAACAATGAAGAAAGCCTAAGATAAAATGTCTGCTTAGCAACGATTCTTACAACAATTTTTGAATCACAAAATCAAGCTTAAAAAGGTTTATCAAATTTGAACTTTGCAAATTAAAAATTTCAAATCTTCTTGTTTTTGTCACAATAAGAAAAAAATCTCATTTATTTAAAGAAAAAAGAAAGAAAAATATTTATTTAAGAAAAAGCACATGAAGCATCATTTTTCTCTACGATGCTATTAATAAAAAAGTACTTCGATGAAGTTCAATATATGGCATTTTTACAATCAAAAGGGTTATTATGCAAATAATTGCCTAAAAAGGACAAAAAAAAGAACTACCATATTATCTATACAATTTAATCCATTATTAATCTTCATAACTATGATCTTAAATTAGCTATTTCACTAGATGAAGATTATTATATATTGATGAATATAATAGCTCTCTGATTCTGATTCATAAATTTCAACCATTAAAGATATATGCCTATTATCCTATATATTGAATATATGTTCATAATTAAGAAATATAATAACATAATTTTATTAGTCACAGTGGCTCTATTCCCTATGAAGTATTTCAAAACCAATATATCTAATTGCTTTCTTAGATTCAACCACTTGTAATAGTATTTTGTATCCTAAGGTAATTTATGGATTTTGGTGTACTTATCAATGCAATTTTCATACGACAGGTAAAAATTTCTTGAAAAATAGTATTTAGACTAAGTCAATTTCTACTGAATTATTTACATGATACATCATTGTTTGATATCTATTATACTCTTAATTGCAAATTCAAGTTAAAGATTGATGCTATTGTACTTAGATGACATTATTTCAAACTATTTCAAACTTGTTGTATTGTATTGAACCAGAATTTCTGCCAAATAAAACCTATCTCATAGTTGATTATATACATTTTTATAAAAATATGACAGCATAATCAATCTTCATTTTGTTCAATATACTCAATCTTCATCAGATAAACACAAAGAAACAAAAAAATAATTAATTTTACAATGAATGTAGGCAATCCAAAGTCATTAAACACGCACGGTAAAGGAAAAATTCATTCTAAAAAAACCCATCGTTGAAGATAGAGAGAGAGAAGAGGAAAAATACCTGGACGTTAACCGCCGGAGACCATCAGAGAAGACGAGGCTCGTGGCCGGAGACACAACAGCTCCATGGAGGACGCGCAGCCGACGGTGGACGAAGCAGATCTGAAGGAGGAAGAGGAAGCAGGTGCACCCAAGTGCGGCTGGGGGGGAAGGGGACAGTTGGGTTCTTTTAACCAAACCAAATCGACGTCGTTTCGTTTTAAACCAAACGACGTCGTTTTGGACATGAAGGTTTTAACTTATTTAGTTAACTAAAACGACGTCGTATGGCTTCAAACCAAATGACATCGTTTTCATCCTAAAGCAAAAAGATTTCTACTATAACAAAACGATGTCGTTTAAAGTATAAAAAAACGACGTCTTTTTGTTCCTGAAAGCTGGATAACTGTAACAAAACGACGTCGTGTGGTTACATTTCAAAACGACGTCGTTTATATATAAAGTTCTAGCCTCCACGACGGAAGACGACACACAATTGCCGACTATATTACTAACGGAATATTTCCCGCCTTTTCCATTTTCTAGACATCTTCACTGACGGAAGAAATATTTCCGTCGGTAATTGGCTACGTTTCCATTTCCGCCGGTATTTTTTAGTCTGTATTTTATATATTTCTTATAGTGTAACTTTTAAAAGTATCAATAGTCCTCTATGATTTTTTTGTAATGTCTGTCCTCTCTATTGTTAATGTTTGTTAAAAACCTTCAAATGCATAAACAAATTTGTAATGCAACATTATACATGGCACCATGAAATCATATGTGTTATTTTATCCATATTATGTCTAGTGTTATAAAGGTTTTCCTAGACACCATAATACACCAAAGTTGTGTTTAGTCCTTTATACGGTAATCTCACTTAGGTTCATTTAAGCAAGATTTAGTTGTCCCACGTAATCGTGACTAACTTATTTTCAAACGCCTCACGACCCTTATAGTATTTAACTCTCATACTCTTGCAAGAATACTACGTAAATAATGCTAACCTTTATTACTTTCCTAAAAGTATACAAAGGGATGTTCTCTCTCAATGTGTTTCATTCCCCTCTAGCTCTCTTCTCTCCCAAGCACAATGCTCAAATAAGCTATTTATAGACACCTCTAGTTTTACAATTCAGAATCCTAATTAAACTAAACTAACTAGATGACATCTTATCCTTATCAAATTATTTCACATTAATCAATAAGATAACATTACCATCTAAATAGGACTCTATTTGATAAGATCTAAATGACAACTAATAAGATAATAAATTACATTTAATTAAGAAAGATACATACATCTATGAAGCACTCCACTATCTTCAGATGATCCTCTCACATAGTCTTTGTCTTTTAGAGCTGATATATATCTATTGTGATCTTATCTACCATATCATTCAAGATATCTTCTTGATCTCTATCAATTAATGATGAGTCATTCAAGCCTAAAGTCTTTCATAGCACACTAGTTTGTCCGGTTCAGTATTTACCTTTGTCAAGTCTATTAGTCATAGTCAATCTATTTAAACACACATTAAGTTCTTAGAGCTCTCGTAAGTCTCCCTCATATATGTGATCCAGCTAACCTTTAACTTAAAGTCCTTCTCAATTTATCTTTTGGTCTTACATTCGAATCTTGTATCTCATCGAAGTTTTTCACCAATGAGAACCAATGCATGCCAACTCATCGACAATGTCGTTTTCTTTGCTTACTCACAAGTCTTTGTCGATTGTCAAACATTGTTCAAGGCTTTCCAATGCTCGAACAATTCTGCAATTAGGATTTAAGGGTCTAATCTAGCTTTATGCGATGTCTTTTTTCATTCCACACGATATCACATAAAACATTGGAGAATTACAAAGATTTAATTGAGGATTGACTGCAGAGGCAGATGCAAACTCTAATTGAAACACTGGAGAGTAAAAATCGTTGTCCATAAAAGTGAAGTTGTAGTGTTTCTTCTCTTTAGTGTTTCAATTAGGGTTTTCATTTCTCCTTTGCCATCAATCCCTTGTGCTAATGCCACTAAAAACTTTAAATTTCAAGGTTAAGGTATAATGGTTGGTTAGAATTAGATTGTGGTACAAATTATGATTACATTTTGATTGTAATTCAAAGTTGATTCAACAAGAGTATTACTATGTAAAAACACTATTTTAAAAAATAATAAATAATATTTTGTAATATTTTAATTTTTAAATTTAAAGCAAAATAATTTATAAAACTGATAGTTTTATATTTTTTATAAAATCTTTTATTTCGCTATTAACTAACAATGAAATGAAAAGTTATTATTATGTAAATAATATAATTTATAACTATGTAGGAAAATTTCATTCAAAAATATGAAAATGGAGATAAAAAATTTTATGACAACAAATAAAGCAAGTTATAAGAAAAAAATTGACTTCTTTCGATTATAGAGAAGTTTGAGGGGGTCGGTGGAAATAGATTATTTTTCAAAAACAAAGGTCCTTAAATATGTATCTGGATAGGCATCCAAAGTTACAAAAGTAAATGTACCTAAACAAAAACCGATAAGCCATTATTGCTATCATTAAATAATCGAGAAAATTTTCATAAGGAGAAAAACAAAGGAAAGAGAATCATAGAAAGATGGCCCCTACATTAACCATGCCTATAATTTTCTCCTTTCAGAAAAGAGAAAAAGATGGCCCCTACATTAACCAAGGTGCTATTTAAACAAAAGACGTTTGAATTTATCTTCAACCGGATCGATCACCATGTCACTCCTTTAAGGAACCAAGCTATGGATTATCATAAAAAGCAACCCCTTAGATTCTTAGAAGGACATTGAAGGGGTCCGAAGAGGACAGCAAAAAGGTAAAGTTGCATCTTCTGGCACACACTGAAGCCTTTTTCTAGTCATTGGATTCGACAAGAGGGTATTTCCTTTGCTTAAAACCATAGACTAAATAATAAACTCAAACTTTAGATTTTTTCTTTGCAATCAATTTCAAAGTTCATACTTAATACCAAATTGTAATAAATTAATAATGTGTAGATGAAAGTGAATGAAACAAAGTTGGCACAGGGAAGTGGAACAGAAGATCTGTTCCCTTCTCGTGGCGTTAGAAAGAAAATAAAAAGAGAAAATGCAAAGCAATAGTAAGTGTTTTAGAGATGATTATGGTCCAGGGATGCTGCTTCTTATATATGCAGTATTAAAATGACTAATCATGATACAACTGCATGTACATGGAAAGCAAATAATTGGCCATCTTCATTACTGGCACCTAATTAAAGCGATAACATAACAATGATAATTTTAAGAAGTTGTAAATCAAAGACCTTGCACATTAATTAACGCACACATGTAGGCAAGGCGACATTTGTATAGCATCATGAGCAATCAGCCTTTCATATATATATATATATATATATGTTAGCAGAGTGACTGCTCATGATGTTATATCGTTATATCAGAGGCTATTGCATGTGTGCATTGGTCTGCTTGGTATCTCACTTCTATCGATACGCTCCTCCCAGAGCAGGAGCCCAGTAGTCTGCTCCATTGTCACTGCCAACGTGAAGTGTGCAAGATACAGGAACCAGACACAAGCCTCTACTTCGCAAGTCCTGCCGGGGTTCTTCTTCACAGCCCTAAATATTGACATTTTAAATGGGATTAATGAAGTGTTAGGTTTGAAAATCTACAGGAAATGAGACGAGAGAAATATGAACTCTAAGCAGAAGAAAATTTAGGGTAGAAGAAGTGTACCGGTTCAGAAGTTGCTTTCCTCTTCAAGCGGTTATCGTTCAAAAGCTGGTAAATTAAAAATAAGAGAGTAAAACCAATTAACATTTCGCAAACTTCATTAATTTGAACTCCAATGTTCTAAGACAGCTTTTAATCGTTGATAAAGCTGAAAACCTTCTTCTTTTAACAAGCTAGAGCTTTTTCTTTTTCTTTTCAAAAATCGAACTTTATTTTCTCCCCAGGCGTACAACTTTAAAGAGTCAATGGATCCAAGAAAAGCATACCTGACCAGGGTCCTCTGGGAATATACAATTCCTTTCTCCTTGAACCTACCAAAAAATAACAATCATTAATCAATTAACGCCCAATACACGTATATGTCCACATCTGATCAACGTGTGTTTGTGCCTCTGAAAGAGAGAGAGAGAGGACAGAAAAATTGAATACATAGTTTGGGAATTGGGAAATTATGGGATAGAATATATGTAGTTCCTTACAGATTGTTGATGTCTCGTGTTGGAGGATCCACTGCCCAAGTAGGGTAAACTGAGAGCCTGTGTTCTTCCACGTAAGGAATAACAAAAGGTGGGAATTGTGAGGACTTGCAATCACTAAAAGAATGTTATAGGAACATTGCGAAATAAACCAAAAAAAAAGAAGAAGAAGAAAACATGGTTGTTTGCAAAATGAAAGATGCTAAGAAACGTCACCTCAATTTGGCTTTGAAGGAATCTGATGTATCCTATAGCTTCTAACAAGACAGATGCTGTGTCAGTCTGCATAAAGAAACATCACACCACAAACTTCCAAAGTCATTCCTGCGTCTTCTTTATATCGTAGATGAAAAATAAAAATAGAAATAAAAAATCCTAGTTCCACAGGATAATTTAAATAATAAGAAATTGGAGAATAATGTTAGAGCTTTATTCGCGGGGGAATTTCTTCTTTCTTTCTTTCTTTTTTTTTTTATGAGACATCTGCATGACCAAAGGTATGGCCTCATATAGTTAATAACTTCAGCTTTTAAACTACCTAGTGTCATTATCAAGATTTAGATTAATTGCCGACTGTTTGTTTGGAGCTTATTTACCTTCCCAAATGGAGAGACTAGTTGGTGAAGGGCAGTGATTCTATCACCTAATTTTTCCTTTCTCACCTGCTAAAATCAAAGATGAAAATTGAAGAATTTCATAGTAGTTTGATTGGAAAGTAATCTCTACCTTTTTGTGGACATAAAGAGACGGAAAAAGAATCATAATGCCTCAAGAAATGGTCATTCAAGAAAGACAATAGCTCACAAGCCCACAGATGTTTGTATTTGTTTGCTTTCTGTTGCGCATGTGTGTGTGGTGTGAGATGAAAGGATTTGTATTGAACAACAGTAGATTACCTTAAATGTAGATTGGTTTGAAGAAGAGGGCTGAACCCTAGCTTTTTTAAGTGCCCCACCAGTAGCACTGCTGTTACACTACAAAAATAGTACCAAAAAGAGTTCTGATAAAGCATCAATATAAACAATTATATCAGCTTAATTTGCTCAACCATTCAGGGTTAGCCAATGGTTTAATACTATACAAGTTTATATACTTGATGAATAACTAAAAGTTTTCTTGAAATGATGGAATTAATTTGGTTATGTAGTTTGATTAATAGATCTGAAAATAAGGAACAAATGAAATTGCTATAAGTCGACAAGTTTGCAGAACGTCATACTATGGAGATTTGTGGCTTCAAAATTTATCCATCTCTCAGTGTCATACCTCAGGAGATCGATCTGGCGGTGGATGTCTCCCATCTCCCTTGGTAGAGAAATCCAACATGTTACTACTGAATGTTGTAACACAGGACTTGGGTGATGAAACAGGCATCAGTTGTGACCAAGTAGGTTTAGGTGCAGCCTGGAAGTCTTCTTTTGCATGTCCATAAACATAGCTGCTTACAGAATTTACAGGATTTACATCAACTACTGATGCAGCACTTGAAGCATTGTGTAATATTTGATCCTCCCAA
Source organism: Erythroxylum ulei (assembly GCA_027564395.1). Classification (NCBI taxonomy): domain Eukaryota; kingdom Viridiplantae; phylum Streptophyta; class Magnoliopsida; order Malpighiales; family Erythroxylaceae; genus Erythroxylum; species Erythroxylum ulei. Next base: position 16,232,471 of record JANITX010000211.1, read on the forward strand.
TTCTCCGCCTTCCTTCCTTGAAAGTGATCTATACTGCCCTTATCTTCATCGCCCACAAATCCACCCCTACAAAAATCAATATCATATTTAGGTCTTTTTTAGAGAAAGAAAAGAAAAGAGAGAGAAAGAAAGAGTAGCAATGATTAAGGAGACATGAGAGAGAAAGAGAGTACAAGAGTAGTTGGCTCCATGACTCCGGAAGTTGATCCTGGTTTTCATGCCAAGCAGGGACTGAAAGTGAAGAAGGCGAAGACGAAGAGTAAGGAATGAATTGAGGGAAGAGAACAGAAGGGGGCAAGAAAGGAGAGGTTTGTTGGTGCTGGTGGGATGGTGGTGGTCTCATGTTATTGATGCTCCACCAGTTAGGGTTTCCGGTCATCATTTGCTGCACCGGCGAGCTCTGCAGAATACCTCTATTCATTGCTTTGTCAACAAAACCTTGATGAACTTTCCCAGCTTCCTTATTCTTCACTTTTTCACTCAGGTCTAATGCTATCTTCCCCTTTTTGTTCTTTAAGCTTATCGGCTTTTTAAGCTCTTAGACAAGTCTCGTAGGAAAGTTTGAGCAAGTCTTCTTATGTGGGATTGAGCAAATGAGAGAAACAAAGTCCTTGTGGTGTAAGAATTTAAATCATGAAGGTTTGAGAACATTTTGTCTTGTTTCCTTCTCTCTCAGTCCATCCTTCTTTTTTCTGTTCCTTTTTTCTTTCTTGCTTTTTTCTCTGCTTTTGCTTTATCTCAAAGTGGGACACAAAAGGTGGTAGCAATTCCCATTGATTCATAAATTAATTTTAAAATATAAAATAAATATAAGCAATCAAATTGGCTTTGATATAATGACGTTTTAGTGTACCATTCTGGGATGTTATGTGCAACGTGTTTAATTCTTAGGGTATCCTAATATATAATGTTAGTGGAAAGGGAAAGGAAAATTAAAATTAAAATTAAAATTGACAAAAAAAATGTTGATCTGCAGATTTCATAGTGCATAAGATTTGCTTTTCAAATACATTAACTAGACTAGAATGAACAATCTATATTTGTCCAAAATTGTCTAATAATCATAGGTTAATTCATTAATTAAGATTAATAAATGATTTTGTATAGTTGTATTATCTAAATTTAATTTAGTAGATTATAATGAATTTCAAACTAATAAAAGTCAATCATAAGAACGAATTTCTATGAGGTTCTATAAATGAAAGCATTATAATATAACTTAATTTGTTTTCTTATAGTTATTTTATAGAGCCTAACTGGAGTTAAAAAAAAACGTGCCATAAATGTGCATATTCGATTTGGAAATGTCCCTTTTTTGTAAATCAAGATTAGATCGTGCTAGACTATAAGAGAGAATTTAATTTTAAAAAATTAAACCAAGTAAAGTCATAATACCCAAGGTCAAGTCTATCAAACTTTGAATTAACACAACCAAAAACAAAACACTCCCATCGAGCAACAAAAACTTTCCACTTTCTGAACTTGTGGCAGCTGTCTACTGATGAGATTAGGATAAACAACATGATTTTGTACTGCAGATATATAACAAATCACCGGTCAACAAAATAAAATATTCGGTATGAGGGATACGTCAAGATGATGCGAAAAAATGAAAATTGGTGTTACATGTGATGTTGTCATATTATTGATAAATATGTAAGAATTAGAGGATGGAGTACCC